>JAUTXW010005176.1:707500-925000 GCA_030620095.1 Kuschelorhynchus macadamiae
TTTCGCAACACACTCTGCAATATCGCAACGCCGTTACATCTCGACGTTATCAATCCAGTTTTTAGGTTGAAAGTTATTTTTGAAATTTGGGAGGAGTTTTCCTTCATTCGCCGTAACTAAAAATGAAGTTTCGCTAATGAATTTATAGTAACTAAATTAGTTATTGTTTTCATTAAATTCGTATCAATAATTGAATTGAACACAATCTAATAGGTACAAAAAAATGGGGTAATATTTTAAGTACTCGTAATTTTCTTGAACACATTTTACTTTTAGAAGCAGTTTCTACTAGCTTATATAGCGATTACTTAATGCTCTAGATAAAATAAATTAAGCTCAGCGTTCGGTTTTATTTTCACCGTAACTCATTATTTCTCTAAACCTTCGCAGAAGGACGATGTTTTTCTGTTTTTCTTTCAATTAACAATATTTAATTTGAATTATTTCATTTTGTCAATGTCATTTAAAGAGCTAGTGTTAAAGAGGTCATGCACTGTTGCCGGATATTTTTTGATTTTACTAAAAATGTCTTAAATGTTTTAGTATACATTTGGCAAACTTTGTTCATTCCACATATACTCTCTAATACGACATACTGTGAAAAAAATCTAACTAAGTAATCTAATTATTAATATTGAAAAATGGCAGATTTTAAATTTTTACAGGCTTCACATTGATTTTCCTTGTAGTAGAACGCAAATTATTTTTACTATAGCGTTGCGAAAACTCTTCGTTATTACCTCTGTTTTCAAAGAGGTGCTCCCGGAATAACGTAAGCCCTTTGTAATTCAATAAAAGCCAGACGAGACGAACAGAGTATATTTGTCGAGTTCCGTAATGTTTCTGATGAAATTAGGGGTTAAATTCGTATTTAAAACCCTTTTTCAAGAGGGTTTTTCTTTGAGTGGCTTTGAAATAGGCCTTATCAACATAAAAAATGTAATTATTAAAGCGATTTTGATATTTCGAAAGATTTCGCATGATTTCTTTCGAAGTTAGAGGTATGCAAGGTGTAAGTTATGGTAAGATTGAGCCTGTACCGATTTTCTCAAACCGTAACATCCAGTGGCGTAACAACTTGGAAATGGGTCGATGCTTAAAGTTTAATACGGGTCCCATTTACAACTGCTTTTGTTCTGTCTGAAGCTTGCAGACAATGAAGCATTCCGGATAAATTTCACTAGCGATAGCCTAGATAGTTATCAGGTGTAAACAGTGTATCAGTCTACACCTTATAACGATCGCAAATACATTACTCATCGATACGTTGTTAATAATTTAAATTAATATCAATGAACGCCCGACAAGTGAATTTTATTCAGATTTATGATTCTACTCGAAGATAAGAGGAGAGGAAACTTTACTACATTCAACTCTTGTTTTTTTTAATACCAAAGTGCAAGCAAATAACATCTTATAAATAAAAAAGCATTGGAATTTTTGTTCCAACATGGTCTGAACAAGGATTATTTGGACAATCCTTGTACAAAAGTTAAAACGCGGATTTAGACAATGAAAAGTGTTTAAATCCAAAACAAGAAGCTTTGAATTCGAAGGAACCGAGTTTAAACGTAGACAAGTATACATTTTCCGCATGAGTCTTACCATCAACAAAAAAGCGTAAAACGTAAAGTGTAATCTCCGCTGAATACTTGTAACTTACCTGCTAGGAACTAACTTTAGAATATTTAACGAATTTGTTTTATCAGTTTGCTTCATATCAAATGATATTATCTATGCTAATTTCTAAAATATTTTGAAAAATCTGTTATTTGTGCATTTGGTCCAGGTAGTACTTCCTTTAATATAATTTAGTAAATCATAATTAAAATGTAATATGTATGTTTCGTTTAGGGGATTTTGTCGTATTATTTAAAACAGATTGCTTGTACATTAATAACTTCGATATTTATTCTGTAGTTGAAACGACACCTTGTATATCATCCCTCGGAACATTGCTCCGCTTCCCGAAAATATATTCTTCAATTTATGAGACAAAAGAACAGCCACGAAGTAAAGTGATAATGTATCAGCTTCATAGTTGCAACCTTTACATAATCATGTTATGAATATGTTTTAAGGCATACAGGCAGCATTTCTGTTAGAATTTGCACGTTTTTGCTGAACATTGCCAAAGAGGTCACTACCATCTTCTTACTGGAATATTTAAAGATCCCTTTTGCAGATTTGTAACTATTAGTTTCAATCTACAACTTTTTTAAACTGAATATATTCTTTACTAATTCATACAAACAGAAGGTTTATTTATTTGGAGGCATCGACCAGTGCTACACTCATTTATATTATTTGTTCGAATTATGTGTGTTGCTAGTAATTAAGCAAAGATAAAATATTTATTGATAATTTAGAAGTATAGTTCCACGCAGTGATTGTCCAGGTCAAGAGAGGTTAAGTTTAATGATCGTAAAGGCAGAGGCTATTTTCTGTAGATGCCTTAGGGCAAACTATATCTGGTTTGGTCCTACAGTATGGACGGTAAAATAACTATACTAATTATCCAAAAATAAAGTGAACATTATATTTCAACAAACAAAAAATGTGTGAAAATAAATAAATCATTGCATTACCACAACTTATCATCAACGAGGCCACCACATAAAAAATCTACATGAAATAAACGAATACGCTACTACCATAATTACTAGTTTTATTGTCATGTACATAAATACACATGATATGGTAGAACGGCTATTTGTCAGAAATATATTTTAAACTGTCACCTTAACATATTCTCTTGAAGTAGGCAAAAAGTATTTTTCCTTATATTAGACAGACTGTTAAATAATTTACAACTCCGTTTTCTACTGATGAAAATCACAAAATAATCTTACATTAAAATGTATTCTTTAAAATATATTTTCACTTATAATTTCTCTTGAGCTTGAATTACATCCGTATATTTTCGTATTTTATTACAGTATATTATATTAAGTTCTGTAGATACATCCTATAATTATAAAGTATCATAGAAATTGTGTTTAATTCCATGGCGAAGAACTACAAGAAATGTTTTTCCAAAAATATAACAGAAAATTTGATCCGTTTCATGATGTTGAGTTTGCAGCAGCTAGGGCAGCACGAGATACTAAAAGACGAGAATTTTAAAGGGACGTTTTAAAGAGAAATTTAAGTTCGTCGGCCTTGAGTAATCAAGAATACGAAAAAAATATTGAGGTACACCCCTGATGGTCTTCAAAGTAAGTTTTTTTTCGCTACATCGAATCAGCGGGGAGAGAAGGAAAAGGATATGCTGCTCACTTTAGCTATTTTCTTGACTAAATTGATTATATGGAAAAATGCATGAATAAACACAGCTAGTTTTTTCAAAAAAGACTCAAGGGGATTTAAAAAAATTTGCTCATAGCAAATGGCTCGTTTTAGTAAAATAAAATGCCACTTTCCTGTTAAAACTTTTATAACGATACCAAATATATCTTATTTTTTCGCCATATTAACTTTAATTTATTAATGTTGGTAACGCGTCATTTAATCTGACAATTATTTTAAGAATTTATATGCAAGATCAAGATGCAGTAAATCTGCATATACACGAGAACGCCGAGTTACACAGTGGTTAATTTTACATTTCTGAGGCAACAAAAATTTTAAGAAAATGTCTTAATAATATTGGTGTTTCAATAATGTGAAATTAGTCATTGTACCACGCGACGTTCGCAGGGCAATATTCAGATTTACTGCATCTTGATCTTGTACTATATTTTCATCTTATACAAATTTTAACAAACTAATATTGGTGGATGATCATTTAATTGTGACAATTGTAAGAATTTGGAGATTATACGTTTAATAAAACAACATTTTGTTTAGAGAAAGAGAATGCTGTTTTCTCTCTTTAGTTACATAGAGCCTTTAAAATATACTAAATATATCGTATATTGTCATTTTATGTTAAATTTAGCCTACTAATAATAGTAGAATATTAATTAATGTTAATGATTATATTGTTTTAATTCTGGAAAAATAAAAGATGCTAAAATAGTAATGGCGAACACCTGATGTCAGGTAGATTGATGTTTAACTAGTTTTAAAAAACTTGTCTTATACCTAAAAAAAATAAATTGCATGCCACAAATATGATTCCAGGGCTAAAAAAATAAGGATTGTGTAGTTTGTGTAAACAATATTGTTTACTTGGTATTTTGGTTATTGCTTATTTGTTCGGGTATTTCAAGAACGTCTATTAAGATATTCAAGCGAATTTAAAATAATATCTAAATTAAAATTAAACAAAATTACCTCTAAATATTGTATATATTTTGCCAAACACAGACATTTCCAGTCTGTTTTATAATCCTGTTTTTGTTAGAATTTGAAAAACATGTGAATTTAATTTTTGATAATTGTTCCTAATTTTGTGTTTAAACATTAAATAAAAACTATATTTAAGAAGTCTATTTTATTATTTTCATACGAAAAACAACATTAATAATAACCTAATATCATATATTGACATCTGAAATGACAGGCCAGGAAAATTTTTAGCGCAATTTTCCTGCCGGAAGGTCGGATTTTCGGAATTCTGTTTTAAAGCCACAATACAAATAATTGTAGCAAAAATATGCATTTTTAAAATATTAATATTTTTCACCTCACCAAAAGTTGAATTTACCAATTTTTCAAAAAAGGTATTTCTCCCTTGTGAAACACCAAAATTTACTCTCAACATAGATGAGGCACTGATAATAATGGCGGACAATAATGATATTGAAGCAGAGTCAGTAGGCATATCAAATGCTTTGCTGTAATTTAACATAATTAAAACTGTGGCATTTTCCGAATTATATCATCTGTTACATCGCTAAGAGGTGTAGAGCAACCCTAGCCTTTACGAAAGACGGACTACTTCAAAGGAATAATTTTATTGGAAGTAAGAACGATTGTATTTCTTATTCCAAACATTTCTCGAGTACCTCTCGATAAAACTGGCAAAATAGAAATTGACATCAGATGCTGAAGGTATATTTGTCTGTTTTCGGCAACGGAAAAACCTTGGTCATTTTCCACTCCGAAAGAGAATGCTATAGGATTTTTCAATTAGATTTATTGAATAACCATTATGTACTGAGATTTGTTTGATGATGTTTAACTTTATCAAGAAGAAAGCAAGAAGATTAGTTTATGATTCATTTCATTCGAAGAAAAGCGGCTAGTTTATGTTGAATTGGATGGAATGATGATTTGGGTATGGTAGAATCCATATGGGAGCGTTTGTAATATACATGGAAAAGGCGTGTTTATTGTTCAATTTTTTAAGGACTAAATTTAGGAAATGCAAAATATTGTTAGATTCTGTTTGAATTGTGAGCCTTATATTTCGGTGAATGTTATCAATACACAAGAAAACAATTAAATGTCATTTATATGTTTTAAAACAAGCTAAAACATCAACATATCTATGCCACTATATAAAATGTTTAAAAAAAATATTTGTTAATTTGATTTTCCGTAACATTTTATGATAATAATATCATTAATAATAATAAATACCAACCAAGTTCAGTGCTTGAAAATAATGCCTTGAAACTGTACTACGACCGGGCAATTATCACCGACAGATGGGTGACGAGTAATCGGCCTGACGTGGTACTGTTAAATAAGGAAACAAAGACAGCTTATTTGGTAGATATCGCTGTACCAAACAATAACAACGTATTGGACAAATATCAAGAGAAAAAGGCCAAATATGCGGAGCTCTCCATCGAGATACAACACATGTGGCGACTGAATAAGGTTCATATGATACCGATGATCGTATCATCAACTAGACTAGTTCCAAAACACTAAAATAGAACCTGAAAATCAGAGGACTGCATACTAGCACCTTACACATTGAATAGCCAGTTCACCTACCTGGACCGAAATGTTAACTGCATGCTGTTATTTCTAACAAATTCTTGAGTTGCTCCTACACAACTTCTTTCAAATCTTTTTAAAACTAAACATATCAATTGGCCTTAATTTCTATGACTTATTAATATTTGAAACTCTCGGTATTGGGCTAATGGCTGAACACTTTCTATATCAGGAACTATCCCAGCCACCAACGAGCCATTTATTAAATTAAGCAAGGGAATAGATACACTTCTGTAGCAGTTCTTTATAAGTAACATATTGACATCCTCTGGGATGTTCTTATTTTGCATAAAAAATCAATATTTTTTTAGAACCTCAAAAATTAATGGTAATCATTTCTAATTTATCGACACCGCCTCTGCCTACTATTGGAAAATATGGAGCAAATTTGAAAATTTAACTAACTATGAAGGTAATAAAGTCAACCTAAAACCTATTTAGACCATTCGGCATATCAAAAATATTCCTTACTTCTTTACCCTCTGCTCTGAACTTGAAAATAATTCTTCCCAAATGCCAAAAAAATATAATAAATCTAAAAATGTTATTTGTTACAACCAAGTCTGTACATAAGCCTCAATTAATAGATTGACGTTTATTAGGAGTATCGGGGTTCTGAAGCTCACTATTTGTCAAACAATCCCCTAAGTCGATAATATACATTGAGTCTACAAAAATCCCCTGTCATTATAAGGCTGCTATCACAATAAAACTCATTGTTTCACTTGTCTAAAAAATCAACAAGTACTAATAGGAGATTTGTAAAGTGAACAAATTATTGGTGGTAAATATTTGTAGATTATTTTAATAATCACTAGTCAATATACTTTTGAACACACAATGGGCGCCGCCACACTACAATAAGAAAATTACTGACCCACATGTAAAAAAGACTTTTTATTTTTACATTTTACATAATATGAATGCTAATTTTATTATTATTATTTCTGAATATGTTTATCATTTAAGTAAATCCTTACCTACAGGCCAAAAAAAATACCTTTGCAGTAAAGTCATTCAATTTTTTAAATATCTTAATACATCATTATTATCTGCCAGCCAATCTTGTTGTACCCCCATATTTTTCAGAATACAAATCTCGCCTGAACCCCAATAGGAAAGAAAAATACAGCAAATACGGTTTTCTCCAAGCCTTAATTCGCCTAATACTTTAAAAATTTTCTTACGAAAGAGCTTTAAATGGTTCTGAAAAGGCTCTTAACCTTTTGCTTTTTACAGTCCCGCTTGCTTATATGCTTTTTGAGGAATGTTGCTCTAATTTGTGCACACAAGGGTATAGGAACGATTTCTTTTTTAAGGAAAGAGTGAAAATGTTTATATTGTTTACATGTTTTATATTTAGAACATATCTGAAGTCTCCCAAAAATACTGAAGAAATGTATATAAAATAATAAAGTAAAATATATAAAGTTATCAGCAAAAAACTAGTGATTTGATTTGTTTAGGAACCGGATGTATCTTTAACAAAGAAGATAAAGCGTCCACAGAAAGTGTTATTATTTCTGATTATTTAAAATTGAAAGTCATTTAGAAAATTATAAAATTGAATTTCTTATGTGACAATATATTTTTAATTCTTAACGTTTGAAAAACGAGAGCAGAGGTAAAATGTATTTGATGGAAAGAGGCAACTGTCAATGGCAAAAAGGGCTTCCGGATTATTTTTTTAATGCGAGTATGCCCTAGGAGCAGTATGTTCCAAATAAAATATTTGTTTTTGGAAAATTCACGGAAAGAGTACAATTTTGAAAATTGAAGCTTATTTTTACAATTTATAGTTCCCTCAGATAAATCCCATCTATAACAAATACAATGTTTTGATTTAATTTTTTATAAGAATGTATATTTTCTTGAAATCTGCACCAATGTATTGTTTAAACGGGCTTGGCAACATATTAATTTAAAGTCATCATCAATTATCAGCGCATAAGCATTTTACTTATTTACTCTCATGAATAAGTATGTCAAAATATCTAATACTACAAAGTAATGTTTTCGTTTAGCCAAAACACTATACATTACAAATATTGTAGCAGAAAATAACATATCGCAAAAATAATTTATCATACAAATCAAATTAAAAACGATTTTAATGGCCTAAACTAACCTAAAGAGTAAACTTCGTTTGAAACTTTAAGTTTATTGTTATATTGCATCGCCCGAGGATTTTATGAATACAATTTTACTTAAAATATTTAATATTTAATATGCAAATTTTTGTTACATAAAGCTGCCACAAATCGTTGAGAGGGCCATAAAATTTACTTCAAGAGGTAAAAATAATAAAGTGGTTGAACTTGTTATTTTCTTCTACTCTTTAATTTACAGCTCTTTTAATTTAACCTAGATCATAGATATAATAAATGACTTTGAATATTAGGTAAAGTTTATTTAAAAAATCCATAAATTCGCCTTTACCTGCAACTTCCCTCGTACAGAATTTCATTACGTATATATAACACATATAATTATTTGGTGATAACTTTATACAAATCCTATAAACTGTATTTTTTTTAGTTTTTAATATATTTATTATTGTTATAATATTATTATAACAATAATTTATATATTATAAGGTCTATAAAAAAAAATCCTTTATTATTTATAAAAAAGGCTTTATTTCAGGAATCCGAATTTTACCGAACATTTAAACATTTTATTAGGCCGCCATTTTGTTCCGCCGTAATGGCCTTATAAAAAAAAATTACCAGTTTATCCCTATATCACACTTTATTTTTGTGCAAATTATGAGGTTTATCAGATAAGTATTCTCTTATTAATAACTTTTTTGCATTTTGTGAGGTCGCCATTTGTTCAGTCATATTGGATTTTTACCAAAATATTACCATTCCCTTCTGACTTTTGATTTTTGACCAAAATTTGAAGTCAATCCGATAAGTAGTTTTTGAACTATGCAGCCTAAAAACACACCGACAGACCGACGGAAATGGGAAAACATGTTTTTCGGGATCCAGGGACCCCAAAGCGCAAAGATCTGCAAAAATTTCGGAGGGTAATTGTTTGCCTGTTACAACACTTTTTGCTTACGAAGGAAGTAAAAAGATGCATTATTTATCGTTTACAAACCCTCAAAAGACAATTCATTGTTCCAAATCTCAAATTTTTTCAAAAAAATATTTATTAGTGCATTTATTAAATCTTTTTAACTTTATTATAAAAAGAAAATTTGGATACATATACTAGATGACCACAAAAGTACTGCCTATGTAATATATTCCTTATTCTTAGACAGAGGCCAAAGAACACGCAGCCGCATGCGGTCCTTTTTTGTTTGCAAAAATAATAACCTTTACACTTAGCTTAAATGCCACCAATTCACAGTCCATCTAACCAAATCTGAAAATTAATTTAAAGATATGCCTTACTATATCCAAGTGCGATAGATATCATTTTACAAAGTTCTGAAAAGAGTTTTTATACTTAAACAATGAACAAATATGTTACTACTTAAAGTAAGTTGTATGCAACTTAAAAATTAAAATCTTGCCTCATGCCGGTTTTTCTCAAGTTAATTTTCAAAAAAATGCAAATTGGAACTCTTAAAACCTAATTTAATATCCCTGCAACTTTAAGTTTTATTTAATTCCATTATTATACGTCTGATATAAATATAGAATGTTCAAAGATCAAAAATGTATTTTAGTTGTTATATTTTTAAATTTTTTAATTAGAATTTCCTGTTTTAGTTTTATATTTTTCTCCTTAAGCTTGAAGTCTGACTACATACATTATTTACCTAAGCGTTTCTATTATAAAACCACAGGAATGAACATAGGAGGTAGCAGAAATATAGCTTTCTTAGCTAAAATATTTTTGGATTTTAATTATTCCTGTTATTATTACTAATACACTTATATCTTGGCTTCCTCAGCTTAAAGCTTTTAATAGACGGCCTCATAACTGTCATGGATACAATTTTTTCAACTATGACATTCAAAGCAGTTAATCGTTTGGTAAAGTTACTTGCACTTTAATAGTTCCAGCCCAAATTAGTTCTTTTTTACATGTAATGAGTTTGACACCCCTGCTCTGGGCTGAGGTAAATTCCTCACCATCCGCAAAGTCCTAAACCAGAGATATAAATTCGTATTTATTGTATATGTATTTCCCTTCCTTTTTAATAATTAACTAGTATCTTTCCTAAAATAAAATTAAGTGTGCTTCAAGTAATGTATTATGAAATAATAACATGAAACAATACAACAGCGTATTGAATTTTGTATTCTCTCACTTTCACAAAGCCTAACCTGGGCTAACCAAAAAGGCAGTCTAATAAATACAAAACAGGATTACATTACAATTACCTGTACCGAAATTCACGAAGACATACTAAAAATTCACATTTAGTGAGGAGAAAACCTGTTTATAATCGATTTCTTTTGCCCAGGCGGATAGCAAGGTTCTCTGGAGAGGAACATATGCCCGACGCCCTATCATCTGCTCTAATAGGTAGCCTAATTAAATTTGAGCAATATAAACAGAATATTGGGATCTTCTCGTGCAAAAAATGCATTCCAGTTTTTGTTACTTTATTTAACATCTATTACAAGTTGAAATATGTTGCATAATTGCATTCATATCTCATATCGTCTATAAACAGTTGTATGCGAACTAATTGTTTGAAGCTATAATACAAGTGAGGTATATAATAACGATGCTAAAATAGTCGGTTTATACAGACTAATACTATTGGCATTGTTTCTAGAAAAGAGTTACTAATACCTAAGTCTAAAATATAAACTAATGTATCGAATATGTTATTTCGTTTATATAATTAACTATGTTTTGTTTAAAGTTTGCATATATACATATTTAATATATTTACCAAAAAGTATTTTACATTATAACAAACAAAAACTGAACAAGAACTTCTTAGGGACGTTTTCGGCTGTGAGGAAAAAAGCCACGCAGGACATATGAAAGCGGTAAAACAGTCTGTACTGGATGGTACTTCAAAATGGTCTGCGAAAATTGCTATTACAGGTTTGTGGGAATATAGTCTCCCAATGGCTCGACTAATGACATATAAATAGTGTAATTTGTGATTCATGTCGTTTTTTATCGTTCTTGTTTTACTTTTTAGAACTCTTTATTACTATATATTTCTTTAAATTCATATCCTTCATCAAGCTTTAGTATATTTTTTTTTACTAAAACATTATAGGTTTAATTTAGTCTTTAAAGCAAAACGAATTATAAGTTGACTTGAGATAGTTTGAAAACAAAAATGTAAAAGTTAATATTTCTATAATTCGTGATTATAATTCTTGTAAGGACTATTTCTTTTTAACGAGTATACTAATGCTTACAAATTACATCGATCTTTCCATAACTCTAATTTATTTTGTAAATCAATTTTGCGAATATTTCAAAATAAGCTTTAATGTAGTTTGTAACCCGCGTCTAAAAAGTAAAACATTTTATGGCATATATTGTACAAAACAGCAGTTTTTTGTTTTATTTTATAAATATTTTCTTTAGTTATCTACCTTAGTTTGTGTACAGTGTGTATGTTATCCCCTAGTAATTTAAATAAGGAGGTAACGAGCCAGTAACTGGAAATTCTATTGTTGTTGTAATTGGCTTCTAGAAATAAAGTTTTATTTTAAGAAACCATGGTTCTTCGAATAAGACCCTGTCAAATTGGAATTATTACCCTCTGTTTTGCCTTCAAATATAAAAGGCATGTTCATCTATACTCCGTGCCAGCTGAACACTAAATGAGTTTGGAAAGATTCAAGTGGGTTTTTATACCCGACTTATGCCACCAAACTATGACCCTGTATTAAAATCGGTTCCCACGGGTGATGTAGCCCATGACTCATACATATGTTGAAATTTGTTGGGTTTTTATAAGTTTCAATAGATTTTCTATAATCTTCAGTAGAATCCTGAAAAGGACGCTAGAACCTTGATTTATAATATGTTCAATGGTATGTTGGTGTTCAGCTACAGCATACTGAAAAATGTGTTTCTTTTTAGTTATTTTCTCTGATATCTTTCTTTAATACGACCTTGCGACAGGACAATAATAAGAAGCCACCATTAGGTAATGTTGTTCTTTCCCTTATACACGTAACCACAAACAAAATTGAACAGTTACTTCGGCGGTCCAATAAAGGTTCAGTTTTGAATACTCATGAGATGATTGGAGAAAGCGTGCGATCATCCTGAAAGATGTTAAACTTTTTCAAACAGGAAGAGTATATGAAATTCCTTGCATATGTGGAAAAACGTAGGTAGGAGAAAGAAAACGCTTAATATCAACCCGACACAGAATATACCGATGTATTAAAAAAAACATATTGTTCAAACTGCTGTAGTTGAAGTACAGCATACCACTAGATTAATCTTATGTTAAAAGGAAAAAAATATAAAGCCCACCTTATTCTCTCCATAATCATTCAATGTTCAGATCAAAAATATCCCTGAAGATGCCACATGCAATCCAGCGCAAAACTTGGAATAGTAATTTCAATTTGAAAGGCTCTAATCCCAAAAACCACCATTTCTTATTTGACCAAAGCGGTGAAAATATCCGTTCTATGGAGTTTTTTTTCTTTAAATTGGACTCATTTTAAAATACAGTGCATACCTCATGTTTTAATTTTTGAATGTGCGAATAAGCTTTCGCTGTTGTCTGTATCCTTGTATATGTCCCCCGCTTTAAGCCACTATAAACTTTAACATAATCTAATAGCCAGGCTTTGTAAAATAATAAACTAATAAAGCGAATTAATATTTTCAAAAATAATGTTGTTCCTCTCTTTGAATTAATTATATTAAATTAAGACATAAAGGTGAAACTAAGTAAAGTTTTGATGGAAATAGAGTAGAATCTTATACATTTTAGGGCAAAATAATTTCATTAGATGCGCTATTATATTTCTGCAATTTTTCTTATAAATGCTTAAAGAGTTTTAACTTATTTTTAAATAAAATGTCTTTTAATAGCGTTTACCTTTACATTGAAGATCTTACTACATAATAACAATATCTTTTGCGGAAAATCATTATATTTGATATAAAAATTAAATTTTAGTTATACATTTTTATTCCGTACTTTTAATACTTAGATTATACAAAATTTTAAATCAGAAAAAAAACGAAAAGCATATAAAAACATAAAAATAACAGAGAAAAAAAGGACCAAAGTGTATTAAGGATAGGTAGGAATAATACCTAGATGAACGTTTTAAAATCCCGTTACTTGACATCTAAAGTTGATATTTATTATTTAATATGTACCGTTTTTGTACTTTGGAGGGGACATGCTAAGTTATATCGTAAAAATCGTAATATTCCGATAAGCTTCAATACATTTTCTGCAGTGAAGCTGTTTTAGTACATTTGTTCTAAATTTAGTACATCTTACATATTGGAAAATATGTATTGTATACTATAACGATATGCCTTTTAGATATTAAACTGAATTTTTTCAAAAAAAAATCTGTTACTATCGGTTAATAATCAACTAGAAACGCCATCTAAAAACAGACATTTACTGTTTTATTGATGTAAAAGTATTTTCAGTTCCGTGCGATATAATTAAGAATTCACTGGTTAGGATAATTCTGCTTTCCTATCAAGTTAAAATTTATACTAAAATACTATTAAAGAAATTAATTAGTTACAGGCAAAGTTGGGCACTTAGAGTTCTTTTATATACGATGACATTTTATCTCATTAAACTTGGATTTAGTTTGCACTTCAGTAGCAACATAGTAGAGCCCTCACGAATAGTGTTATTTTTTAGATATGACACTGTTATAGCAAGGCTTAAAAATCTTTGGCTTTAGACGTATTTTTTAGGAACATCAAAGTATAAGGTAGATTTTTATTTCTGTTTGTTTGTGTCATTTTCACATGATCTATTAATAAGTTAGTAACGTAATGCCTCAGACATGTAGTCATTATTTTAAAATTTATATATCGACACCGATTCAAAATCAATCCGATAACCACCATGTTGTGAAGACGGCGCATGGAATTTTCTTTCCCTAAAGGGATTCATACACAATTGTTTTTGTATATTTGCCTATTTGAACAGATATAAATGTACAGTAAAATTTGGATTGAGACAGATTTGAGTTAATAAAATTAACAGAAATTATACGCACATACACATAGTAACTGTTAGTTTAAACTGTACGGATCGACCATTACGGTTATTTTCCGTGATTCTAACCTTTTAGTTAAAATCTGATGGCCGTAGATTTGAAAAATAAAAACCACTGGAACGAATACTTACATACACTTTCAGTTTCTTAATATAAGTTAATCTTTAATCTCTAAAATCGAGGTTATGTATTTAAAATTTAAAAATCGACAGGTTATTTGGTAATTATTTTTTGTTGTATTTTCAATACGAAACTCATTTCGTCTGATTTTCTGGGAATAACCGAACAAGTTTATTTTAAACGAGGCAAATTTTTCTAAAAAAATATTGTTTTAATAAATTATATTAAATATATATTAAACTGCAGCTCAAAAATTATACAAAATAAATCTTCAAACTCAGAGTTATACAGATAATTTTTGAACAATACCTCATTTAAATATACCTAATAAAATGGAAAATCTAGACGAACATCACTTATAACTGAACATGCTAGTCTAATTTATTTTCCACCCAAACCCTTTACGATTAATTATCGTTTAAATACAGAGCTTTTTGCGTGGCTTTTTCTCTAAACGAAATTTCCTTTGTTGAGTCTGGAATGTCTAGGAAACGATATAGAAACCGTTAACTATAGGTTTGCATTAAGTTTTTGCTCGTTTATATCCTCGTCTTCTGGGTTGGGAAACGTTCAATGTCTATTAAAACAACAGTTATAGATAGTTTTTTGTTAAGTCCAGACAAATGAGCAGTTAATCGTTATATACAAATTAAATATAAACACTTCAAATACAGTACTAGTAGAACTCAATAAAGCAATATAAAGAATAAAATTTCCTAGATAGAAATTTTGTTCTCACTCACTACTAAGATATTATTTTGCACCACAAGTGGCGAAACACGCACATTTCATTCGAGTGTGGATGTATAAAATGTGTTTATCGCACATGTTTCACACTTTTTCTACGACTGCATAGAAGAATTTTTAAAAATTAAATTAATATTTTTTGCTAACTGACAACACCGCATATACGGAAAAAAGTACAAAAATAAATTATTATTTCTCACAGTCTAACGTGGCTCCACACTGCAGCCAACAGTCTACCCCAGGAGTTTAATTTGAAATTATTAATGTTTTCAGGTACCCTAATAATTATTCTGGTAATTTTCTTCATTTCCATATATCGCTATACCAGTAAGTTTATAAAAAAATTTGAGAAATATGGTCATATACAAATTATGAAAAGTCTGATGAAGTTTCTGATTATTCAAGAAAACCCCAAACAATCTCTATCGGTAAAATCGATTTAGTACACACGGATATTGCAAAGTAACCGGAACGGTTAAATATTTCAGTGCATGATCATTTCCGACAGTGGCGTATTTAAAAAGGGGTTTGAGGGTTAACCCCCCTCCCCATTGCCACTTTAAGTGATAGAAATAGCATAAAGTAAGGACATTTTTTTCGGATTTTGCGGCCACCCCCCCCCCCACCACAGAGCCGGTTTTACTTATAGGTAAAATAAAATAATGATTTTTTACAATTTTTTGTTCAATTTTTTCATCGTCTTACATCCCCTCCTCCCCTCTCAGAAGCAATCTCTGTATACGCCACTGATTACCGATCCGATGATCATATCGACAATGTTGTCAAGTTTACCAGTTTCCTGATAACGTTATTGTGGAGCCATAATACAAGACCTCTATTTTACTTATTTTTCATGATATGATAACACAAAATTTATTGTAAAAAGTACCGGAACGGGGGCTATACTTAGAGTAGTAATGTAATTGAAAATGTTGCTTGGTTTGCCACTTTTATAGAAAATAAGTAAATCTCATTTTTACTTCCTCATATAACAGCCAATATATTTTATTATTAATGCACTATATGTATAAAGAAATGTTGTAGAATCGCAAAAATTTTCAAAAAATATAAGATGGGCTTAGCCGACATTTTAGAGTTCCTAGGATATGAAAAATATATTTTTAGAAAAAAAAATGCAAAACAAAATTTTGTCAAACGATAAGTTGAGGCCGGATAAACCAATTCGTCTCAAAAGTCTACCAAACATAATCTACTATCTCACAGTGGTAAGGTTTTGGATGTCATTTCGATTTTTTTATATTTATTTTTATAGACGAGGATGTGTGTTCGTATCTTGAAATATACATTATATAGAAATTTGATGAGGCGTTATTATTAGCAGTACTCTCTATAATAATATCAGCAGAAATACGGAATAAAAGCAAGTCTAGAATTACAAATATCCTCATTTTTGCGAAAAGGATAAACTTGGTAACATTGCTAAATATCTCAGTCAGATCAGATATAATTATTATGGGGTTTATTTTTATATCTAATCTTACGAAAACAACAAAAAAACCGAAATTGAGGTCGGATGTTATAAGGCCGCAATAATGTTAGCAGGATTAATCGGAATTATCAAAAATACATGTTAAAAAAAATGAGGGTTACTTATTTTCTGCATAACAAGTAAACTTGGCAACAAACACGATCAGATTTTTTTTTCTTTCGTTCCTTTCAATATGGAGTCGGCTGCCACTTTTTTGCTTTCAGCACCATTCTCGAGCACAATAGGTAACGACCACGAGTTAACGAGCAAGTGTTCTCCGTAGATCGTTGAACGGTACTATTATTATCTTTGAAAAGGCATATTGTTTTTGCTATCAAAAGGTTAACTCCTAGGACTTCTACTGATTCGAGGTATATCCGTTTTTTTTCAACGCCACGCCGTACTTGCGCACTCCCGTGGAACTTTTTAGTCACCGCACGACTTTTGGACTTTTTAATAAGCTATCCACTAGAAGAATTCACAGTTCCCACATCCTCTAGGACTCTCCGCCTAACAGCTATTGGTTCGTTATGTAGGACGTTCCCCAGTGATGTTTCCACATCGGTCGTTGGACTGCCCCTCGAAACACCACGAAATATGTGTAAAATTTAGTGTATATAAATTAAATGGGTACATAAATATTTAACTTTCCAGTACTTTTTATAAAAAATGCTATGTTGACATATCTTCAAAGATATGTAACATACATGTTGGCAGTAACTATCGAAAGTAACAAAATTATATATGATATTACATATAAATTACATTTTCTCACAGGAACTCCCAATACTTGGCAACATTGTCAATATCATCATCGTATCGGAAAGTAGTACGTACTGAGATATTAAACTGTTTCGTTTTTTTTTATTTTGAAAACCAATGTATTATTACTACACAGGTTATGTTATATCGGTGGTACATTAGACGTATTTATTGAATAACAACAAATACCTTTCTGAATTTTTGGTTGTTGTCGCGATAAATGTTCTCAATCATACCTGATATATAGATTCAGTTGTTTTCGGGATTTTGACATTCTGAAAATTGTCAATATTGGTATAGCTCGTTACGCAGGATATATTTAGAACTTTAAGCAAAATTGAAGTAATATTTATAATTTTAAAGTTACTGTTAAATTTCCATAACTCTAGCAACAGAGCAGTTTTAAAAATATTTTTTTGAAACAGGTTCGCGTCTGTCATTGTAGATCTTGCAAAAGTTAAACAGCAAATGTTTAATGAAAATTAAGCAGTTTCTATTAAGGAGAACGAGTTAGAAGAACTTTTTTCTAAATTGGCTAAAACCTTAAATATTATACCACGATCTATGGAACATTAAGAAATTACTTCACAATTGGATATGAATTCTTATTTGATATTAGGTTAAATTAGTACTGATATGTTTCCTCTAGAGAAAGGTTTTCAATTGTTAGGCAAAGATGCCAAGATCCATTTCACTTTCGCACGGTATTCAAAAAAATCAAGTGAATAGAAAATGCCATTATTATCGAATATAATATCAGGTTTAATTCAAATTTTTTATTAGTTTTAGAAGAAATTGTTGAAATTCTATAAAATCATAATATTAGCATTATTGGTGGAATTAATTTTCTGAAGAAAAGGTTTTATATGGTCTAAAGTGCAACCGGGCATTGAACAAAATAAAAAATAAACGGTAAATTGAAATTAAGTAAACATTAATAGATGTACAAAGACCACATTATGTAAGTATAAAAATGTTATTATTTCAATGATAACCGCAGATGGTAATCATCTCCAATTTAAAAAAAAGTGGTACGCTACTGTCTTTTAATTGCGAAATTTAGTTACATGCTCCTCTTAAGTAAATATTTAGAAACGGTATATCCCTAAGTTAATTTTATAAGAAAATATCCTCGTGGTCCAAGGTTCTTCGCTCCAAAATTCCTTCTTGTTTTTTATTACTTGGTCAGGCGATTAGGAAATTATTTCATTTTGTTTTTTTGTTTTCACCCCTCATCGTCCATCTTTGAACGAAGGTCTCCCCTAATATTTTTCAGTTCTCTGTGTATTTCATTTCCCTTCTACATGCTAGTCCTGCAGAGTTCTTTTAATGTCGTCAACCTATCTGAATTGTGGCCTGCTTCTTCCTCTTTTAGCTGTCCATGGTCTCCATGTTTATATTTCTTTATTCCATTTATCGTCAATATGTTACATTTTGTTTCCGCAGAATCTCTATTTAAAAAAGACTACATGCTCCACCACGACTTTTACTTTTGTTTTTCGGCGGATACAATAATTCTTCTTTCGATCACTCAGTTTAACATTAAACATAACACGTTCCATGTCTCTTTGTGCATCCGAAACTTTGTAGACAGTGGCTTCCGTAAGCGTCCAAGTCCTCTTCGAGTGCTGTTATGAAGAGATGATTGTATCGCCTTGCCTAACTCGCGTTTAATTGGGAACGGATTATTTTTTCATGCAGTTCAATTACGGCTACGGCTTTTTTAGATGTTTCGTAACAGGTCTATATACCTTGAATCAACACGGCTATTTCCTAGGCTTATTTTAGTTGCCCAATTTCCACCCGAATTAAATGCCTTCCCACAGTCAATAAATAGTAAGTTTAGTTTATATTCTTAAACTTTTTCGATTAGGGTTCTAACTGTGAGAAGATGATCAGCGGTTGAATCCTGTGCGTAATCCTGTTTGTTCGCTTGTTTAGTAATATTCTAGTTTTTTGCCCATTCTTGCTGTTGTAATTTTTGTCAGATGCTTATATCGTATAGATATAGGAATATTTTTGAATTGTTCCATTCGGTGAATAGCTCCCCTTAGTGTAAACATTTGTTAAGAAGGTTTTTAGCCCATTTATAACTATTTTGCCTCCCCTTTTCAAAATTTCATTTAGAACATCGTCTTCTGCAGGAGCCTTGTTGTCTTTTGTTTTTTAAGGCGTGTTTTATTTCATCTTCTTCAATGTCTGGAAGGTCTTCAGAATTTCCCTTGATTTCCTCTGTTGATGAATATAGATGCTTGTAAAACTCTTCTGTGGTTAACATTATCTTATTTCTTATTCACCTATTTTTTAAAGATATTATGTGCGTTCATTTCACGTCGGATGGTTTCCCTGACTATAGCTTAGTAGAGATTTTATTATGATATTCATCTACTTTTTCGTCAAGTAGACTAGTTAGTATCTATTTTAATTATTTTTGCGCTTATCATTTTTATTCTTTCCAAATCGTGGTTTATTTCGATATTGCTCCTAAAGAGCTGATGGTCACTTCCGTCTTCAGTACCGAAACCTTGTAACATTTCTTTTGTATGACGACAGGATGTAGTCAATTTCGTTGTGGTACATTCGATTTGAACATTTTTTTTGTTTTCTTCTCAAATGTTTGAAAAGGAAATTATTTAAACAAATTAACAATGAAGTATTCTAAATCAAAAATATTTTTAATTTCTCTCCCTTATTATTCATCATGTCAATATTCATTTAATTTATAATTTAGGTTAAACATCGGATCGTTGCAACCGTTACTTAGTTTAATTTTCATCGGTTAATTTGCCATTAATTTCTTGTTATATTCGTTTAGTTTACAAATTTATTTACGTTAAATTAGTTTGAAAATTTTTTTTGTTAATAAAGAATATTAATACTGAACTACACAAACGCCGATACGGCAGATATCAATTTTTGTTATGGCCTGGCAGACAGAAATGCGACAGAAGCACAGCATAACTACAGTTAAAGATATCCCTATCGTCAACTATCAAAAGTACTACTATTCGTTAGATTTTATTAATGCTTAAGACTGGTTCTTTCGCAAGGACAACAGATATTCCTGGAACACCAGCAACGAGAAGAACATCCATATTGGAAGAGATAGTTTTAAATAAACTTGTACACCTTGAAACGAACACCAGAAAAATTGCGCAGTCCATACAGGGGTTGTTACCACGATATTTTTCGTTACGATTAGGATTTTGTTGAATTGACCAAAAAAACTTTCACCATCCTAGATTCCTTGGAAAAGTTATTCATTCTGACTTTTGTAGAAACTCGATTATACATTTTTATAATAATAGATGAAGTCGATTTTCAGCATCAATTTTGATTAATTGAATGTTTGGGTAGAAATAGTTCATGATCATCTAATTGGGCCTTTTTTTCTTCCGACTAGACTTGATAGTGATTCATACCGGCGATTTCTAAAAGATAAGCTACCTATCTTGTGTGGTGGAAGGTATCATTATCCCTTATCCTAAAAATAGATTAAGGCTTATGCATGACGTCGCTCGAGCACAAAATATAGATCAGGTATACAGTCCTAAGTCCCCGGATTTGAAACTACTAGATTTCTTTTTATGGGAAAAAGAAACTCTCAGATATGTTTGCATATGTAAAAGGCAATACGAGAAGGAAAGTTGATGCTTGTGTTATGGCGGATAGTACTCATTTCCAGCAATTTATTTAGATTTGTAACAAATGATTTTTGCGGATATTTTTTTTATTGCGTTGTAAATAAAAAATAGTACAATACCTACATTGATTTAAATTGTTTAAATTATTTCCAGTAATTCACAGTAATAATAAAACAAGATAAAAATTTCATAAAACCTCAGTAGTTAAATTGTGAGAAAAAATTGCTAATTTAGAAAAAAGTCGTGGCCAAAAAGGATTTCGGTTATATTTTAAACGGTGCTAAGAGCATTTATTAAAAGAATCATCAAAAAATGTTAAAGACAAAAGTTTTAGGGTTAGACCTGAACGGTTATAATTCACTACAAAGATAGACAAATTACAATCGGAAAGTTAAAAAATGAACATCAGCCTCGTTATTTGAAATGGGACACTCTGTATATTATTGCATATATTAAATTCCTCGCAAAATTATTTATATCTCTCTATATTTAGTTTTGCCATATTTTGCGACGATGCCCAATAATAATAAAAAGTTTAAATAATTATAATTGTTTTACGTAGGTTTATAAAAAATAAAACACCTTAAAGCTTTTTGAAAAATTTGGGAAACCATTTACTCTAAAAAAACCCTCCAAAATGTCTTCAACATTATTGTTAAAATTACATAGAAATATGCCGTTATTTTTTATTACTTACTTAAGAGCACCCAAACACTTGTAATATATCTATAAGACCTTTTCTTCGTACAATTAGCTCAAAAATATGCTGTTAGTGTACTGACTTAAGAAAAACCATGCATAAATCCGTCAAAGTATTTGGCTTCTTTAGTTTTTGAGTTCTGAAAATCTAATCTAATCTATTGTTTTTTAAAATAAACTGCACGTCAAAACACCGGCTCTTAATCTCCCTGTTAAGATAACAAGTTGGTTAACTTTCCAAAATTTAAAAGCTTGACTTCTAACATTTAAAATCAGAAAGCTATTTTGATTTATTTTATGCGTATTCATTAGCAAGTTATTTCTTTTTTTCACTATATGTTATAGGTAGATTTTTAAAGCTAAGTTAGATACCTCGAGATGTTTTTTCTTAGTTTTGAAATAAGTGTCTAATAGTTAAAAATGATGATGTATAAAAAATACTATATTTTAAATTCAGTTTCATACTTCCTATTCATTAGAACATGATTGTGTATATTTCCACGGTCCTTTATATTGTAAAACGCTGGTGGAAACCAATTAGTGGTGAATATATAGTGTAGCTTGAATTGAAATTGGTGTAACAAAAAGAAGAAAATGTTACATTAATATGTGTTTGCAAACACTTCATTTCTCTGATACAGCCGTGTTCAGTTGCCACCAAAATGGTATGGTACCATAAAAATGTATCACTCTATCAAAAAAAATCATTCTCAAAATATGTTACACGTGACATTTACTAAAATCTAACAACTATTTTCAGATAATAATCTTTTGTTTAAACCTTTTAGAAATATTAAAGCTTCTAAAACGTAAAAATTTCCTATTTCTACATAAAAATTTAAGTAAAAAATATTTTAAAAATGTAATACTTAACATTTTATTAGGCCATATTGGAACCGTATCAAAATCTTACCAATTCATCCTTACATCACACTTGATCCTTGTGCAAATTTGTAATCTAATCGAATAAGTAATTTTTTGCACTTATGTTTTAAACATTTTATTAGGCCACCATTTTGCTAGGGCGCCATATTGAATTCGTACCAAAATCTTACCAGTCAAGTGTGAGTTGTTATAGAAACTTTTCTCTTTAGTTTTGGGAGAGGAATATGCCACTTTAATCTTCATATTATCACCCTGTATATTCCGTTCTTAATCTTTGCATCGCTTTTTTCCACCATCCTTTTACAATAAACATGATTAAAAATATAGATAATTTATGCTTTAATAATCCGGAAAGCAGAATTTTAAAATAAATAATTAACGGAAACTATTTAAAAAAATACTTTAAAAAAATAAACTTTTTTTATTATTCAGCAGTAAATGGAAAACTGGCAAAATCAACATAGCGTAATAAGTCAAAACGAGAAATAGAAAATAATTTCTTATTTTTAATGAATTCAATTAATCTAAATTGGCAATTACAAACTTCCTTCAACTTGGAAAATGTGTTTGCAGCCAGTAAAATGTTTACAATTTTTTAAAGAAAATTTTTGTTATCTATTAAAAGATCAATTTTCAACTAGTAGTAGTAGTAGTAGTAAAAGTGGGGGAGCCGAAACTCGGCAGACAGGCCTAAAAGACCCTTATCGCCATCCCCTATCCACCCATTTTCACCCTAGGTAACATTCTGTCCCAGATTCGAGTCGGCTCATCACTCTTATAAAGGCTTACAGCTTATCCCAATTAAGGGTCCCTAACTCCTCTCTAGGTAGGGCAGTTGATCCCAAGGTTTTCCTTCTGAGTCTGCCCTACCTATCACAGATCCCTATTAAATGGAATGAGGTTTCCTCCCCTCTTCTACAATTAGGGCAGGGTGAGCTATTTTTTATTCCTAATACATGTAGGTACTATTTCGTCTGCAGTGACCAATCAGTATTCGGACCATATCCGCGATGGTCTGGCGATTCCTCGACACCATCCAGACCACCTTGGTCTGTGACGGTTCTGGAAGCATGTCCTAGCCTTTGTTTTATCCCAGACTCACTTTTTGCCTGCTTCAGGTTTCGCCTTCCATCATCCACCTGCAGGACGGCCTGGCCTCCCTCCTGATCCACAGTGAGAGCTCTGGCATCCCCAGGAAGGCATTTAAGGCTGCCCCTGGTGTTGTTTTCATTGTAACGGTTATTCCCAGATAGACCATTCTTTGTAGTCTAGCCAATTTCTGGGCGTTGGAGGCTTTTTCCACTAAATTTTAGAGTGTTTATAAATAACGCTGTTGATATTCCTAATTAAATTGTAAAAATCATCATGGGAAAGAATGTTTATTTTTGATATTAGGGAATTAATAAAAAAAATACACAATCGTCGCGAGGTTCTAACCCAAAAATTAAATTAAATGATATTAGCCGGAGAGCTCGTGATGTACATGAGTCAACATCCACTTTCAAGATGAGATAGTGTGACGCAGTGGCGTGTGCTCGATATCCGCACTTCGAGAGACAGCTCACTGCGTCTGTTCCATTAAACTGAGGTCCGACTGTTTTTTTTAATTATTTATAATAATCTACTCGATTATAACTCGTAAACACATTTTCAACCATTACAAAACTTTTGGTGCTCTGATAAAATAAAGCATACTTTGACTCAAAATCAACCTTCATATAGTTAGCAGAGAAAGGTTGCTACTCTATAACATTTTCCTGAAAAAACGAAATGAAAACCTAAGAGTTTATGTGGCTTAAAGTGAATAAATACTTCCTATCCATACAATATTCCTTATTATTTAGCCATATTTTGTGTAGTTGTTTTTATTTTGTACAACTGGTGTACTCTTTACTCCAACTTTACGCCTTTTACACTTTTATCATATATAGGCTACCTAGTACAACTCGGGGAGCAAAGAATATATAAACATCTCAGTATCTATTAATTATCAAATATTATGTTGTTAGTAGAAATGTACCTTAACATAGCTCTAATAGACAAAATTAAATTTTAGTCAATATTATTGATCTATGCCGTTTTAATTTGGAAAGAAATTTGAAAAGTAAACTACCCTTTTTTCAGAAATCGATATATACAGGGTGACAATTTAAAATCTTGAAATGGCCATATCTTAGGAAGGAAAAACTTAATCAAAAAACGCTCAAAACACTTTCTATAAAATGAAGAGGGAACAAATAAAAGCGTATTATTCGACCCTTACCTGTAACCCTTTGGGCAGGGTGAGATACACCCCTAAAATCTTAAATAGAAATGGGGGTCGAATGATGCATCATCTTTAAGATGCTCTTGAAAAATGCTTTCCAATGGTGCCATAGAAAGCTGTTTTTCGTGAAATTCTTCTGTGTTTATTAAAGGAAACAATAAATTAAAACACAATTGTGAAATTTTTTATAATTATTTAATTAAATGTTCAAAATGGTTCCCGTAGTTTTGAAGACAATAATAAAGCCTTTGTTCAAATTCTTTGCGTACATTTACAAATGTTTCTCTGGATATAGCACGGCATTCCTGAACTATCCTGTCCTTGAGTTGCTCTATTGACTTAGGTTGCGTTTTAAACACACACCGCCATTGAAATTCCCTTCTATAAATATTGGGCCGATAATTACGTCTCCCAATATACCAGCCCAAACATTAATTTTACTGGGTATGCCCTTCTCTAAATACGTGTGAGTTCTCGTCATTCCAGTAACGACAGTTTTGCTTATTAACATGTCCATTCAAATAAAAGGTACATTCATCACTGAAACAAATATTTTTAACTAGTCGAGGTTCTGCCGTAATTCTATCTGTCATTATTTCACAAAACTGGATTCTTCTATCCGGGTCGTCGTCACCAAGTTCTTGCAGTATGCACAGTTGATAGTGATGAAACTTATGAAATTTAAGTACCTTTCTTATTGTTTCACGAGATAAGCCAGTTGCTACAGCTGCTTGACGAGTTGATAAAGTTCAATTAATTGCAAACTGCCCCAGAACTTCAATTTGCGCTGCTTCGTCAATTAGTCTCGGTTGATTTCTCTTTTTATTTGCGACAGAGCCAGTTTCTTCAAATTTGGCTACTAGTTGGCGAACATACTCCGGACTTATATTTTGACTTGGATGCCTTTCATTAAATCTTTGGGCTGTCCTTAAGAAACATTGATCCTGAGAACCATAAATGAAAACCATTTCTACACGTTCAGCTGTATTGTACACCATTATTTAAGATAAGTGCTGCTTTTCGTTCAAACTGAACCAAAAGTCAACTGTTAAAATATCAATACTAATAGTATAAGTTACTTTTAACGTAAATATTGTGATAATAAAATGCGAATATTCATAAACAAATAAAATACCGGGCTTAAAATGTTCAGAATTCTTAAGAGACATGCCAGGATATCGGTACTAATCATTTTGAACATTTACTTAAATAAAAATAAAAATGTTCAAAACTATGTTTTTATTTATTGTTTCCTTTAATAAATACAGAAGAATTTCACGAAAAGTTGCTTTCTATGGTATCATTGAAAAGCATTTTTCAAGAGCTTTAAGATGATGTATCACTCGACCCCCCTTTCTATTTAAGATTTTAGGGGTGTATCTCACCCTGCCCAAGGGGTTACAGATAAGGGTCGAATAATACGCTTTTATTTGTTCCCTCTTCATTTTATAGAAAGCATTTTGAGCGTTTTTTGATTAAGTGTTTCCTTCCTAAGATATGGCCATTTCAAGTTTTTAAATTGTCGCCCTGTATAAAGTTTTAAATATACGAGATATTTGAGAAAATCGTGAAATTTCAATTAGATGAAAGGTCTTTCCGTCTGATCTAATGTGGACTTCAACTAACATCTGTATTGAAATTATTTGACCAATCTTAAACAATAATTCCTGACTGATTATTTTATTTATGTATTAGTCTTTAGTCTGCCTGCAAATTTAATGCACTTAATTAATATTAATACTATTTAGACTTTCTCTTTCAATTTCAATGTTAATTAATTCAATAGTTTAAAAATTATTTCTGATTAATTTTGTTTTATTGGAGGACGGTTTTTTCTAGTCTTACTGATATACGTGTAAAAATAATATTAGAGTCACTCATCCTGAATATCTAATTATGCACAATACACTGAGCATTCGTCAAGAGTCCTTTGCTGTACGGTTTGAATCTGATAGGATTGCTTATCTTATCTTTGGTTCTTGAATTATCTTTTTATATTAATTTATTTATAATATTCTTCCTGTTATTTGATTCAATCTATTTGCCAGCCTTTATTTCAAAATGTCCAAGGATTGTATGTATATATTTTTCACCATTGCATATTATTATTTGCCTTTCCGTTTTAAAATTTGATTCTCATTTCTTAAATTGAAAATAGCAGTTTTAGATCACAAAACAGAGATCTTGCACATCTTGTTCTATTGACTAAAAATTGCCATTTGTATCAAATTAATACTTCTGCAAAATATTGTCTAACTGCAAATTCTTATAACCAGCTATTAGTAACGTCACGAAACACGATTCGACCCAACGGCTGGTACATATCTTACAAAATAAGAAACAAGCTAAATATTAAATATATAGTATTGTAGATATTAAAAAAATGGCATAAATATATTTATTATATATTGAATCACCATTAGCGCATCAAATTCTGATGGATAATCAGATTAGGCTTTTGTAAATCCCTCATCAGCCATTCTTTGTTATATTTATTTATGTTAATATACAATTTAAAGAATAAAACAAAACTACCCACACGATACCAAACCAGAAACCAAAAAACCAGCGGTAGATGAACTTAAAATCCTAATTAGGCCGAATTTGTTTTTCTTTGCAAAAATATTGCCCAAGCGCTTCTTAAGTCAGCTTAGAGAAGGATTTATCATCTTTTGGGTGAATATTTCAAGTATATTAGGATGTACATTGTTGACATTCAGGCTGTTTTGTACTTAATTAAGGTCACTTATTATTACTATTTCAGGCAATAGCAATTACCAACATAACTACTTTTTGATTTCAAATTTGATAGTAATGATGGCTTTTTCAGTTCAACAAAATTAGTCCGCTCAATCGTCCGAGTCCCGAGTCAATTGTTTAGATAGCATCCGAAACATTTATTTTTATATATTTTCAATAAACTATAATCGAAGGACATGATGCTATTGCAAATAGCCATAATATACTAAATAAAAAGAGCTATTACCCCGATTACAACTTATGTGTTATTAAAATTTTTAGGTCAATTTTATATTTTTATTTTATTGGGGTAAATATCATTACTGAGCGTTTCTCCCTCAGTAAAAGAAAGGAAAGGTACACAGAATTAAGTGCTTTTATAAGAAATTGAAAATTATTATTATTGGGAAAATATAATTATTCATTTTAGAAAAAAGATTTATATACCTCAGTAGTAAACAATTAAGTTATTCCGTGGATCTAAAAATAAATATATGACAATACTTAATATATAAACTAGCCAAAGTTGTATCTTCTTTAGGCCAGTAAGAATATTTTAATTTTTATTAATGATTTGTAAACTGTTTTATTTCATGCTACTTTAGTTTGTTTACTGTTTAATGGAGCTTAATAGTATTAACTTTTCGTGGATTTTGTTTTATTAGTTTTCTGGCTTTTAGGAAATAGATTGTTTACACAACGTTCCGGAGATATAATATTATACCTTGTTGTCATCTCGTTTTTGTTGCGTTCATTAGCTTACTCACAAAAAAGGCAAAAAGCTTCTCTTACTAAATGGATCAACAGTTTGGGTATAGTATAAAGCAGGGACGTCAAATAGTCGAATAGTCGATCACTTACGGTCTTACGGTCAACTGCAAAAGATTTTAAGGTCCATCAAAGAAAGAAGGTATATACCATAGAAGCATCCGCTCATGCTCCCAACCTTATCTTACTCAAAACCATTACTAGCTTGCTTTTGCTACGGGTCCAATGACTTGAGGACCGTTTTTTTGTTGCGGATTTGTATCAGAGGCTTGTGGTGGCTCTGTCCTTACTGACCAAACTCGATCGCTGCTCTTTCAAAAATCTGTTGGTAAATCTACATAGGAAAAAGTGAGGCCATCCCTGGTATAATGTGTATAAGGTAGGAATGTTTTTTTAAATGAAATTTTCAAAAATATTTTCTGGATTGTTTAAAATTTTAAATCACATCACTTTTTAAGTTCCATTTTCGTATTGCTCTGGGATTGCAGATTTTTATAACTTTTTTAAAGGCTTTAAGTTAGGTCTGGTCATAAAATATATTAGGTTAACAAAGCAAAATAAGAAAAATGTGATACAGATAAAATAATCTATACTTCAGAGACACTAAAACTTAAGATTATGTCTAAGGTAGGCTTGTGTAATCGTATTCCAACATACATTAGCCATAAATATTACATTTTGTGGAAGGCGATACTTTCTATTTTTATTTATTTGAAAATTTATTAAAAAAATTAGTGTAAGATACAGGTTGCACTTTTTAGAACAAGAAAAGAAGCAATTTTAACGTGTACTTGTTTTAAAATATTTCTTTGAGTAAACTCGGGAAAGTATAAAAACGATTTTTTTAAATTTCGTTTTTTTTTTCGGATATTTTCGAAAAGTCGAATATTTTCAAACTTCTTTGCCTTAATTTAACCAAGCTTGGATCTCGTAAAGTTTCATGCATATACTCGTATTTGTAGCACCCTGTATAATATGAATTTGTGAACGACCTTAAAATATATATTCTTTTAGGATGGTATGGGTCTGAGTCTCGGTTTCTTAGGAATATACCTTTAATTCCTATTAGGTTATTTTATTAAGGAATTCCGCTATTATTAAATATTTTTTCACCATGTTCTTACTTAAAATTTCTTAATAAGGAGCAGCAGCCGAGGACGGATATTTATCTCTGACTAAATATATTCACTAATAATTTCAATGCAGATATTGGTTTTGATCTGATATTTTTAAGGTAAAATGTATCTTTAACACCATTTTAAATAGTGCTAAAGCATTTTCTCGACAAAAATTTGACACTGGACTGAAAATCAGAAACAAAAAATATTGGCCCTAGCGATAGGCTGATATTATATACGTATTAATTTCATGTTTACTTACAATCACATCTTCGGATTGGTTTTCCGATTATAATAATAAGGCAACATGTGCGATTTAATTTTAGTAAATTACATTTTTTCTTGTAATTTTTAGACTGTATTGACCCGATTGTAGAGTAAAACATTATATTAATTCTTAGAAAAAGAAACAGTGATTTTAAGATATTGTTTTTATAACATGTTTGATTTATCAAATATTTATTTTAGCCATATTCTTATGCATAAATGACTCTATTAAAAAATATAAGGTTAATTTCCGTTTTGTACCTGGTAGCCATTTCTGTATTGTTTGTTGTTTCCGGTACCGCCCACTCAGAACGACATTCGGGGTGGATCCCGACACACACATTGACTCGATCGAACAAGCCAAACAAATGACTATAGAGGGAACGAGCAAGTGGTCTTGCAAGATCACTATTACAGGTATTACTGCCACCAAAGGCTGCATTCTAACGGGAAAATTCTAAGTTTGAAATCTGTTTTTTTTCCTAACCTAATTGTTACTTACTTATGTGACGATGATTGCGATTATTCTCTTATCTTCGTTTGCAGAATGGTACCAAGTATTTGGGAAAGATAGCCGATGCATATCTTTTTACACAAAAATTACAGAAAAAAGAAAACGAAAGAAAACGCGTGAATATTAAAAAAAAATTTAAAAACAAATTTGTTAACTTCTTTTCTATAAAGTATATGCATTAAATAATATATTTCGTATAACGAACAGTTAAGCTCAATCAAACATTTTAAACAATGTGAACTGAGAGCATGTGTTTTTTTTTATTAACAGTTTACTATCTGGAATCCTGACCAATCCCCAACAGCATTTTTTATACAGCGTAAATGTGTTATTAGATTAGAACTTTTAAAAGATTACTAATTCAATTTTAACATTTCAGGATTTTGTTAAATATAATAATATTTATTTTATGTTTAAACATTCCCTTTCCAGAAGTATTGTTTATAAAAGTTTCTTCGAATATCAAATTCCATAGCCAACTGTTTACCATTACAATGTTCGCAATAGGAATACGTTAGATAGAATAATTGTGTGTATATAACTATTGCATTATAAGTCAGTGGTCAGACAATGTAATTTTACAACCTACTAAAAATTAATAAGTAGTTTTATTACTTCCAGTACATTTAGTTTAAAAAAAGCACGACATTTGCGAGGAAATAACCTGCGACTTGTTTGTGTCCAAAACTCAAATATATGGTATCCATGTTCATGCAAACCCTTTTACAAATGCCTATCGCACTATTAGAAATAATTTGACTCTTTTCAGTTTCTCAATAGCTAAGTGGTTTCTGTCTCTTTCTTCGCAGTTTGGCTACTACTTCTTGCACCGCGCTTATAAATATACTTGTACCTACTCTAAAACGAAACTTTAAATCTCTAATTTAACAATGTACTTCTATGCGAATATATATCACGTATCCAGGTTTAATAATAGTATATTATTTTTTATTATTACAGGATTCTCTCTTTCCTTTAGTGTCGTGGAATAATGCCAGCAGCTCCTATAATATTTTTTGGACTTAAGAATTGTTATAGCTGGTATTTAAAACAGCTAAGTGTATGTGAAAACTTAAACTTACGTTGCTGCTTTTTGAATGGAATTCAACTGAATTTTCAAAATTTAATAATAATGTATGTATTATTTTTGCGTCTAACTTGAAAGCGGCCTGAAATCAGACTTACCTAAGTTACTGAAACTATTTATTTTTTCAAGATGATCTTTTCAACATTTCACTAGCATTTTTTATATTCGTGTCCTTCGTGAATAAAATTGATGGTAAACAAACTAACCTTAAATATTGTAAACCCTATTCGTTTAGCAAAGTTTGCATTTTCTATAAATTAGACATAAACCTAAAGTTATTTAGAATAAAATTAGTGCATGAACATTTAAAAAAACGGCAAAAATTTCAAGATTATGCATTTTGATGCCATTGTTGCTTTATACTGCGGACATAGCAATAATGACACTCGTTAATATACCCAGAGTCGTAAAATATTGACTCCCTCTTATATAATAATTTTTTTAAGATATTGAAATCAAATTTTGTTTTTGTTTCTGACGTTGCCTATTAACTTTTGATTTTCAAATTAGACATTTTATAGATTATAATTTTTTTAGATTCTTCTTTTAATTCTAAACACATTTTATATTACATGTCCTAGATCTAAGTTCAGCTGTTTTTAAGAATATGGCGTCTTTATATCGTCATTTTTGACCTTTTAGAAAGAAAAATGAAGTTAAAAATTCACACGACATCGGAAAGAGTTAAATTTATTTTTGCTTTGTCCGACATCGGATGGAATGACATAAAATTTGGATAAATATTGGCGTCAAAAAATTTTGACCTATAGGAAAGGTTTCAGACCATCGGATCGTCGGATATCGGATGCATGAGAATTTACCTTTACACTTTCCTATTTTAACTTTTTGAAATTTGTTAAACGTTAATTTTCAGACTAACCGGAAATGTCAAAATTTTGACACTTCCTGTCAAACCGGAAGTTGCGACTATATGTTAGACTTAAAAAAAGATGCGATAAGCGCAAACCATTTTCATGAAAATAGTCGAAGTACATCGAGTAGGACATAACATATAATAAGTAATGTGTTTAGAATTTAAAGCAAAACTTTAAAATATATAGGGTGTCCTAGTTAAAAATCAAAAGTTAGTAGCAGAAAATCGGAATTTAAACAAGATATGACAATGCCGGAAATTTCTAAAAATGCTAAATTTTGTCATATTTAAAAAGCCAAAATTTAATTCAGTATCTTCAAAACGAAAGAAAGTTGTAAGAGTAGTGTGTGGCTTCCGGTATATTCCCGACTTAGTTATACAGCGTTTGCGTGGATTTAGGTAACATATGGACATCTTTTTTAATTGTGACTTTAGGTCAAAAAGGTATCCTTCATAAAGAGTGTTGCTTATTTACAAAGTAAGATTGATTACAAATATGCGATTTTATATACAGGGTACGGAAAAAATACAAGAATAGAAGTTTACAAAACCAAAAATATTTAAATTCAAAGCTTTTCATAGGTTTTTGATAGTAGACAAAGTTTTTGAGAAAATGAATGGTGCATATGTAAAAAAATGCCTCATTTAAAATGTTTGGCTTATTTATTATTAAATTGCCTAGAAACTACACGTCGTAAAAAAAAGATTTAAATAAATGTATGTAATCTTTTTTGTTAGCTAGCTCATATTTTTTTATGCTCTTTAAGTAGGATATCTTAGAAAGTAAGTAAAACAAAAAAAATTCCCAATTGTTTTTGTTTTACTTACTTACGTTTACGTTTTCTTGCACATCTTATATATTATCTGAAAAATATTTTGTAGCAAGTTTATTTTTTTGACAGGGAAAACTTTTTATGTAAATTTTTTTTCTAAAATCCGTAAGAAAATAGTATTCGATATGTTACCTAAATCCACGCTGATTTAGCCGTTTGACTAAATTTTATTACTCACCTCATCTATGTCTTTGCGATGCCGACCTATGTCAATGTAAAACGTTTATCGTGATCGGCACTAATCAATATTCGTATAAGAAGAGAAATTTTAAAACAGCGCTGCTTTCTTTACTACTTAAGGGAGTGAGCTAACATGTTTTTGTATTTGAAGTTTTATTTATCTTGCCCTTCGAAGGTATTTGATAGTTGACAAATTAAAACTGCAATTTAATTTTTTTAAAGAATACCTTATTAATTATTCATTCAATAACGACTTAACCCGTAGCAGCCTTAACTTTTTTCTCCATTTTGTTTTTGTTCTTTTACAGAATTATGACTACTATTAATTATTTCAATGTAAAATGATCAGTAATTTCCGATTTAAGAAAAATATTGGGTAAGTCGCGTATTTGAAACTTAACATTCTTAAATCAAATTTTGATCTAACATTATTGAACAATATCAGCTGCGGTATTTCGTACATATTTCTTGAAGAAAGATCGGCGTTAAAAGAAAAATAATGGAAGAAAAGATTGAACCTGCCTATGTGAAATAGTCCTTTTAGGGGTGTTTTGTTCCTCTATTTAAAATAAATATGGTTCGGCGCACTAGTCCTGACGTAATCTAATAATGTTTATGTGAAGATTTTTCCCTACATTTTACTGCTTTTAGGAACTATGCAATTCATGCATCGTTTTTTTTTTGTTTTGCCTAGTAAATATGAAACACGCATTCAATGTTAATATTATGAAAATATAATCAGAACGGTTTAACTAAAACTTAAAAAAAATCCACTTATTCTCTTCTACGCTATGTAGTAGCAGCCGGTTTGGCTCCGATTTAAAAAAACAAAGTTTAAGGGCTCTTTTAGACAGAAAGTACTAAGCACAGATTATCAGTCCTTTGATTAGTTAGGTTTTTTATTAATGATTTGAATAATCAAATATAAAAATATATAATAAGTGTCCCTATTATTACTGCACAATATGGAATATGTTTCTTTAAATATACGTTGTGATTTGCATTTCCCACAGCATGGCGTTCCTTTCCATATTTGCGGTATATTAACAAAATAATTTCAGACCTTCTTTGGAAAATAAATAGGACCAAATAGGTTAATCCAGAAGTCTCCGAGATCTCCAGATTTCTTCTAGATTATTTTTAATATGCATACCCAAAGGCTATGCGACGCCGCATTGCAGGACATGTTCCAGACAGGGATCATTGTATCCTTGTTCTGACTTTGGTGTAACGTGAAACAAAAATATATTAATATTAAAGGCTTTTCTGTATGTATGCTACCTTACAAATTTAAAAAATTTATTTTTCGAAATTAAGTGGCAGAGTAACTGAGTACATATATATATATATATATATATATATATATATATATATATATATATATATATATATATATATATGTATATATGATGTTGATATCATTTTTAAACAGTAAAAACGTTAGTTTTTAAAAATTAAAATAAATATTGGCCAAACAAACTTGAGACAAATTATAATTTTGCATGATAAGTATAATAACAACACAGTTTGTATTTCGATCAAGTCGATGAATCCATGAAGCATTGCCTTTCACACTATAGAAAAGGACATATAAATAGCAACTCAACAAATGTAAGAAAGAGACAAATGACCAGCAACTCAACGAAAACATAAAAATGAGATAAAAGTGTCTTACGTATCGTCAACCCAAGTCACCTTAATGAAAAACATTACTACTCTTTTTGTCCCTTCTAGCCCCGTGAAGAATATTAAAAAAATGTTACGAAGAGGGACAATATGGGTTATTGCCAAGATTAAATACTTTGCCCGATATTAAACTCGAAAATACCAAGTAGTTTCTTTTTTATGATTTATTTTTATAAAAACGAAAATCAATATAAAAGTGCAGTTTTAACATTTCTGGAAAGTATTAGCTAATATTAGATTCACAAAAAGAAATAATTTCTTAATATTGGGTCTCACTAACCAACAATGATGGTTGACGTTCTATTAAAAAAAACAAAGGCATCATTAAAAAGTATACCTTTGAGGCAGAATTTATACACAAAGATATAGTTGCTTCTGTTCTGCCTTTTTGTTGCGGAATCTGTTTTTTTTTCTGTCTGGATAGACCTTTCTAATTTTTATATTACGTTACTTAAGATATCTATTAGCATTTTAACATATTACCAACTTAGTCTAATTCACAATGTATTCAAAAGTATATATAATTCTTGAGACGGGTAGGTTTGAATCGAGGCCCTATATTAACAACTTCTATACTAACGAAAACTATGATATAATACTTGTACTTCTGAAGCTACATTAAATGTTTTCTTTTAAAGCTAATCATGAATATCTTACTTCCCATTGTTATCCAATTCATATTATGAATGGTAATGAGTGGGGCTTTACCTTTCACTATTTCTGAACCAATCCCAAGGAGTATTACTTGTTTCTAGATCCATCAACAGACACAACTCAATTTGAAATCGATTTTATGTATATATACTGAGTTTAATTTTTGGTATATATATATATATATATATATATATATATATATATATATATATATTTATTTGTTTGTGTTTTCTTAAACCATAAATATTATTCGATAATGCTTATGTTTCTTGGGTATAGATTTTTTTCGGTGAAATGAAACTATGCTATCTTCTTTTTCAAAAGTTTGTTTAATTATTTTTCGTGGCTACCTACATGTATTTAAAAAATGTAATATTTAAAATGCACAGATTTTCAAAATATTTGGTGGAACATGTACATTAATATATTCTTAGTCAAAGATTAAAATTTAGCTATATACAAGTAAAAATAAACACAAAAAACAACAAAAGACAAACAGGAAAAATTAGTACGTACCTCGGAAATTGTTATTACATTGTGCATATATATCGTTATGTGTGCTCTCTTGGCAACTAATTTTTTAAATTACCATACTCCTAGAAGATACGTTTTTTTTTCATTTTTTATTAATTTAATCTATAAATAGAATCTGGAATTCAAGATAATGGTTTGGAATGTATTGGGAAATTAATAAAATATTTGTGATACCATGGCTGTATACATTTTGTTATTTTGCATGGCTTAAATTATAATAAATTTGATTTACATTTTAAACGTTTTACTTGTCATTTACAGCGTATTTTTCTCTTTTTATATGAATCATTTCCTTGATAACGAGTTTTTGATACCTTTGAACTGTGGCTAATATTTTTGTATTGGCATTATCAAATTCATGTTGGGTTGTTTGTGTAGAGCTGTTAACGCATTTTTCGTGTACTTGTGTTCCTTTAACCTGTTTTCCAAAAGTTGAATTGTCATACCTATATATTTCAAACAATTTAAGCAAGGTATCGAGTATACCAAATTTAATTTTTTATTTTTTTGGACTTTACTTTTTAAATGAGTGAAAAAAGAGCCTACTAAATTTTGTGTTTGTGACACACTATTATATTGTGTTGTGCTAAAATGTATTTTATTTTTTCTGACAATTGGTGTGTAAGGCATTGCATCATATTTTTTTGGTGTGTTGCCCTGTATTAAACGGTGGTTTTGTTTTCCTTTATTATCATATTTGAACAGAAGACTCATAAATATTATAAGAAACGTAAGCATTATCCTATATATACATATATTGACGAAACAAAAAGCCTCCCTGTTAAGCATTTATTGTTACTTGAAAACTAGCCCGAAACTTTAGTGTAGTTCACAAGCTCGAAATGGTGTTAATTCTCACTACAGTGAATAAAAATATGAGTGAGGGCTCACTGGATCCATAATGACTTCCAAAAAACTGTGCAAACCCACATATAAACAATTTCAAAAGTTATTACGAAATTAAGATAAAAAAAAAGATTAGTTTTTTACAAATAACTTAACGTCGAAAACAGAGCTTCGTGTGGCGACCGCTAAACCGTTACAATGCCCCAAAACCGGTCATAACAACGAATTTTTTTCTAGCTATTAAATATAAAAGTTGGTATTAACTAGACATTTGGGGTCATAATATTCCAGAAAAAATGTTTTCGCTGATTTTTTTTTGTTTTCGTTTATAGTTTTCAAGTCGGATAATTGTTAAACAAAAGCCACAACTATATTATATGTTATTATGACATGGTTATGCTTTTAAATATTCTCATAATCTATTATAAATTACTGAAAATAAGAATGTTTTAGTTTTTGTAGTAGATTGGCAGTAAGGTGGAACTTGAAAGTTCATCAGTGATAGTAAACAATGGAAGATATATGGCCCTAAGTAAAAAAACAATACTTACGTAAAACTTTACCGCTATATTAAAAAAACCATTTTATGACATATTTCACCAACACTGTGGCTTCATCGGATGATTATGCAACATCCGATAAGTTTATTTTTTTCAGATAGCGTTTTACCGCAACCACAACTACCCTCTTTTCGCATGTTTCAATCCACTCAAAAAAAAGCACGGTGGAATGTGTAACAACGCTGCAATAATTCTTTATACTAGCAACATGCACAAAATAAAATTGGCAAGGAATTTCTATGACAAAAACCCCGAGTTTGGACAACTCCTTTGTCATATCCACATTGTTAGCATGTTAGAATGATGGGCATGTCCTGCAAGTAAGTGTGACAAAGAAAAAATATCTATCCTCCTTATCAGACCTCACAAAAGGCAACGCTGTAAAGTTTAATGATAGACTTCTTTTCTTCTTGGCGTTAACATATAATATTCCATAAGCGTAATATTAGTAATAGTTCTAAACCCGTTTTTATAACAAGCGTTTAACTGCTAATCAAAATTAAAATTTATTACAATAGCGGGCATATTTAGTAACATACCTAATCTATTTTTTTACATTAAATGCGCTTTCGCACATCTTTATCAAGAGTTCTTGGCCGGAAAATATATATGTAAAATAGCAAAAATATATAATTTCTGCAGATGCAAAACGGCCTACAATAAGAATTGCTTTCGATTATGTCACAGAGTACACTTCTGCGATCATGATTTCTCGGCCTCTACCCTCATCAGGCAGGCTTGTATCCAGGGAGATCTGAAATAACAGATTGCTCGATATGACAAAATCGAAAACGAAACGTCAATCATACCGGTGGCGCTAAGTGTTACACTTAGCATGTAGTCCTGTGTATGTATGTATGTATATATATATATATATATATATATATATATATATATATATATACATACATACATATGCAATACAAAAATAAATTATACATTTCCTTTATTATTTCAGTCTATCAAAAAAAGGTATTATTCCAAAAAATGGAATTTTACCGAATAAAATTTTGTTAGCCCGCCATTTTGTTTTGTCACAGAGGATTCGCCCCAAAAATGTACCAGTCTATTACCGTTTAGTTAACTCGATTTTTTTGCAAAGTTTCAAGTCAGTTGGATAAGTAGTGAATAATTAGGGTACTAAATGTTAAAATTTCATTAGGTAGCCACTTTGTTCCGCCATAATGGAAGTACACACAAATTTTACCAATTTTTTCCTATATAATAATGACACAAGGTTTGAAGTCTATTCGATAAGTAGTTTCATACAATCATTTTTTTGTGAGGCCGCCATTTTGTTTCGCCATACTGGATTTTTACCAAAATTAAGTCATTTCATCCGCATACGAACTTTGATTTTTAACGAAATTTTAAGGTCAATCGTATAAGCGGTTTAAGCTATGCGGCGTAAATGTAGAATGACAGATTGATGGAAATGACAGAACATGTTTTTCGAGGTTCCGGGACGCAAAAACGTAAAGATCTACAAAAGCCCCTGAGGGTGATTGTTCACTATTTACTTGCCTCGTAATTCTGTGATTTATTCTTCACTGGACATGCAATGCCGGTTTCGATATTCTTGAACAAAATATTCGTATGTATTAGTGCCAATTTAAAGATTAATAATTCTGTGAGATTGATTACCTTCGGCATCCCATGTATTTAAAGATTTAAATTTGAGTATTTCTACTAAATGCGAAACGTATTTTTGACTGACTGAAAAACCAATTTACCAATAAAATTTCTTAGCTAATCTGATTACAATTAAAATTTAGCAAGTGCAGGTATCATTTCAGATGCAATTCTTTTATAAAAGACTGTTCGTTATTTATTTTATCAGTATCTAAGATTGAATTCATATTGATAGCATAGAGAATGTACCATCTATCAAAACAGTTTAAAATATAGATAATAAATATTTAGAAATGCGTGTGAAGATTAGTAATATATTAATTACTGAAAAAATCTACACCTACTCATGTAAAAATCACAATTCTTACGCCTCAAGCGGTGATTGTTAATAATTTTGAAGGCAACTTTAAAATCATTTTATAAAAATAATTATTTTAAATAAATATAATTGAAACATTTTTTTATTATAATCATATAATGTCAATGCGTAATGTAATACTTTTATTATATTCCAAATTAGTAGTTTCTCGATACTATTACAGATTTGCAGTTACTTGCCATAATTAGTCCAAGTGTCATGAGTTTAAAATAATAGATTCGATTATTCGAATTAAGCAGATATTATTCTCCCAGAAAATGTGTAATTACCTAATGGATTGCCACTCCCTAACCGCGCGTTTAAGAAAACCTCTAAAACACTGACCTTTGTACTATTTATTACCAGATTAAATTTAATGTCGGCCTAAATCCAGAGGACAAAAAGGTTCTTCCCACTTTGCTATTCATCGGCTTCTTTTTATTCCGTATGGAGATTCCTCATATAGATATGACAGTAGTCTAAATTTTGCAGATACTCAAATAAAATTGAAATATTTTTTTGTAGTTTGGCCGCAGAGTAAACCAGACGAAATTTAAATTTTCATTGTTTTCTATACCTTTATGTAACTTTGTTCTGTTAATATCAAAGATATATAAAGAGATACGTTTCGAAAACTAAGAACATATTCATGGATAATACAAATGATTATGCCAAAAAAGTAGTAAACCTTCCGAATGTGCCAAAGTTATATTCTTTACTTACGAAATAATTAACTACAGTTTTTCTAAATTAAAATTCTAACTGCCTAAATTAAAAACTGAAATATAGGCAAAAGCTTTTATTAATAAGTTAGTTGAAAAAAATCTAAACGAATAATATTTTGATAGTATTGAGGGATATTTAAAATTCTCAAAAACTTAAATATTTCTAAGTAAAATCCAAAAATGTAAAAGTGTTTTCAAGTTTTTTAATTATACCTAATATTATGAAGCAACATCATAATTTCTAGTTTTTTTGTTTTGCGGTTGATCATGAAATTTTCTAAGAGTTCCAGGAAATATAAACAAATAAAAAACAAAGGGAGGTTTTCAGTGCAACTCTACTGTTGCTGGTCCTCTATAAAAGATAATACCATATGTACAAAACAAATAAAAATCTATTTATAAAAAGACGATTAAATCTGTAAAATCGTAAAAATATTAGGCAAAAACATGTCAAACATTTTTTCTATATTTTAGGAAGGTTAATTGCTATATATTGTAGTGATGGATTTCTCTTTTGAAATGAAACATAACACAATAATAGCAAAGTAAAGCTATTGCCAAAGAAAAAAGGGCAAAGTTAGGAGTCCAATAACCTGTCATCGAGGCACTGCCGACAAAATTACCTTTTTTGACTCTTATAGGTCAATCTGATCGTTCGAATCCCGAAATTTCGAATTTCTGCCATAAAAACCAAAAATATCGGGTGGTTGATTTTGGAGTTAATCAGTTCGCTGGCGAGGAAATTGAAAGGGTGTTGGTTTCCATAAAAACAAAAGCTCTTGGTTGCCATAATAAAATAGGTGTATTGATCTTTTCTTACTGCTATCCTTATATTATATATTGCTATCGTAATTTTCCGACAATCTGCTTTATATTCATACAAATACAATTAAGACTTATAGTTCTCTAAGTGCTAGAAAACATCATATAGTCATTTCCGAAAGTAAACTCCCCCAAGTATGTTAAAAAATTTCAGAGCCATCAGACTATTACCGACTTTATCAAAGGTTATTAAGAGAGTGTTAAACACACAGACATGGAAGTGTGCTAACAAATATACGCAGCTATCAAAGGTCTAATATGAGTTTCGAAGCAGTTATAGCTATTCAACTGCTCTATTAAAGGTGACGAATGACATTTTGGAGATATCATGTCGGGCTGAATTGATAGCACTAGTTTTTCTCGTTTACTCCAAGACATTCAGCTGCTTGATCATGATCTGCTTTTCTTAATACTTATCTACTTTCGTTTTTAATAATTGGTTACTACGTTTACTAAATGCCAATCGTATTAACAGGTCTCAAAGGGTTAAACTCAAAGTTGAGTGTTCCGACCTACCATCGTTTCATGTGCCTCAGGGTCTATAGTAGGACAACTACTCTTTTTTCTTTACATGTCTCATCTCAGGACTTACCTGAGGTACGCAAACGTTCATTTTTATCTTGGCGATCCTCAACTGTACTTCTAATTTAAGTCTGGAGATATCTACGAGGCAAATAAGAAGCTAACAGATGACTTAACCTTGGATTTTCCGGCCATTTAAACAACGGCATAAAACTAGCTTTTGCAAATCCTAAACTGATCTTTAAACATAAAACCCTTTTCAATAAAAATATTTTTAAAATGCTGTGCGACTAAATTGTTTTATCACATTTTAATTTATGTGATATACTGTATAGTGCTTGTGTTTTGGGAATTGATACTGGGCGAATTTAACTGTAACTGTATTGTTAAGCTATTAATTTTGTTACAACTGTTAAGTTAATATAAATACGGGGTCACAATTATTATTGAAAAAGATATGCAGCTATCCTGCAGTTTTTTCACCTGCGGGATCTAGCTAATTCGAGTGACCTCTGAAAATTCTAGGATCACAAAAAATTGCCTACTTTCTAACCTTCCTGATGTTTGACGCTCCAAAATTCAGAATATTATTAATTTAATCCGGATAAATACTAAGTGAATTAAAAAAGTTTCTGTACATTCACACATTACTTTAAAAATTTGAATTTTTGTACAAATTATTTAAATAGAATTTACCTTAAAATAATAAATACTTTAATTATTATATCAACATTAACATAAAATAGCAGTTTGCATTAATTACTCAGAAAACTAAGCCATTACACATAACACTCACAACAATTACTGTAATTAAACGCAATACAATTGTTTTTGGAATAAAATAAATGAATCTTGCCTGTGACCACCACAAATTGCAAAGTTTTTCTACTGTACCGTAATTTTCTACAAATTAAATTTGCATGAGTTTATTACTTGATTAAAAATCTTCACCGTTTTAATTATTGAATACATTGTACTGCCAGGAATTTCAATTTAATTGTAAATCATATATGCAATAGAAATGCAGGTAGTTGCGTAATTTCATATCTGAATAAATCTAAACTATTTTGCCACAGTGAAAAATAAATTTAATCGGGTAGTATAGGCAATAAAATTTTTAGTAATGAATATTTGCATAGTGTTCATTTTAAGAAATAATAATTAGATCATATTTAACGGGCTGTTAATAATTCAAATTTAACATTGTTAATACTCTAGCATTCTTTAGATGGAAAATTGCTTTTATTAATATTAAGAGCCGAATTCAGTAAGAACTATTGCATCAACATGAAATAAAAACAGTTTAATAGAGAATAAAATAAAGAACTGAAGTGCACAGACACATAGTATAGTATATTCACCAATAAATAATATTTTGAATCGTGGAATATTGTTAATACTAATAAACCCTATGGGATTTTGATAAAAAGAGCTTTAACATATCTACTAGACAAACCATTGTGTGGTTCGGTAAGTGATTTGTTTAATTCAAAATCAAACCTTAAATTAAATATTTTTTTCAAATGGCTAAAACTGACGCTGGCGGAAGTAAATTTGATTACGACTAAAGAACACAACTAATCTTTTTGAAGCGGCAAAAGAGGTAAGATATTTTAAGTTTTTTTTTTATTATTGACTAATTTTTTCAAAGTGTTTTAAATATTGATTCTATTTGGCACTAATTTAAGTAACTTACATTATGGCAAGATTGCCCCTCTTTTATATTGCAACATATCCATCAAGAGGACAGATCAAATGAGTGGTTTTCTTTAAATCTGTTAACTTCTTGTTAAGACTGGCCTAGATTTACTTCAACTAGTCTATGAACATATTCTGAAAAATAAATAAAACCATAAAAATATTGCTTTTCACAAAGGAGCTCAGCATATATATATATATATATATATATATATATATATATATATATATATATATATATATATATACTTTGTGATAGAGATAAACTTTGCAGTTTTAACTATTTGTCAACTATCCTAACAACATTAACAACATGAATGTAAAAAATTAGGTAAATAATTTTGAACTATTAATATATAATCAGAAATCCATAAAAATATTATAGACCTATGGCATTATCGTTTTAAAGAAGTTATAATGTAGAAATTTCAGGTCATAGTTTAGTTACGTAAGAATGTGAATGATCCGTTATTAAAAAAAAAATTATCGTTTTATATGATTTTGTAGAGAGAGATATTTCCTTTATTGAAAACCTGTAATAAAGCGAGAAGTAGGTTTAGTTTTTTATTAGTTCTAATCAACTTATTTATACAACCAAGCTTGCCCCAATAGAATGTAGCTAACGGTCATAATGCCTGATAGTTACATAATAAATTTTTCATAAGGAAATAAAAACAAATATTCTCAGATTTTGAGAGAACGTCAACATACTGATTTTAAATCGAAATTTGATACTATTAAATTCATAAATAAATAAACGTAATTTTTATTAATTCACAAATGCTACGCACCTGAGTTTTAACCACATTTGCTTTACACTACATTTAAGATCACTTGGAGAAAATAATCTGAGATGCATACCTCATATGAAATAAGAATGAGTGATATCGAAGTTTTGGCAGCTACTTTAGCGATTATGTTTTATCCCTTTTTTGATGAGTTTTGAGAAAATAAATGAAGAACCTCTTGTAACTAATAATAATAAGCAATAAACTCAAGTCATACTGAGAAATGTTTTACGTGCATTGTTCTTTTCTAAATAGCCCTATGTTGTTAATGAAATAAATAAAAATATAGTTATATGATATATGTACTAGGTTAATGTTTATTATTTAAACAGGATCTTCAAAACTTGTTTTAAACCTCGAAAATTATGTAGAACAGAATGCTTTTAGGGATTTCGATCCGTTGCTGGGATCAACTAATACGTGATTTTAAATAAAGCACCCTTAAAATCTTAAATTTTTATATTTAACTAATTCTATTAATTAACTATTATTTAATTAAAGTCATCAGAGAAGAACAGCTTACAACCAATAATTCAATGATAAATCAAATATTACTATTACCGTTAGAGATGCTCTTTAGTTACTATGTTTTTTCATTTGCCCTATAAATGTTACTCATTGTGTTTTTAAATTTTAAAAAAATGTCTGAAATTGAAAATTAGGAATTTAAAAAATAAAGCAACACCTTGTCTTGATTATTTATTAAAACAACTTGAAGTAACGATATACAATTTGAGCTAATGAGAATTATTAAACATAAACAGACCAACAGTGATTGCGCTGTTTCAGTTATAAAATGCGACTTTGTTAAATTTATTATGGACTAAAACGATTGATTTTTGCAGGCTTTGGATTAAACCAATATATATATATATATATATATATATATATATATATATATATATATATATATATATATATATATATAATATTTAAAATTTAAAAATGCAATTTGTTCGGACGACGGTTCAAATAAAATCTTAAAACTTTTGGTTTTCTTTGTAGATCTCTTTTAAAATATAATCAGAGATCCAATTGCATTCATCATGAACATTTTTGCTATCTAATTTCTTTTCCCTACTTCAACAAACTCAATTCAGAGCGACCGTGGTAAAGAATTTTATTTTTTTTGTTCAAACAAATTCAGAAAAAAAACGTTTTCTAACACATTTCACATTTAGTTTTCACATCCATAATACCTTTTTGTTTGTATATTTCTATACAAAAATTAACCACTGGAAATAAACAAGACCAGAACTGCAGCGGAAAAATAAAAATATTTGCAATAACTTGATGATCTTTATCTTGTTCTTCAACATGGGTATAGTTAAAAATAAATTAAAATTAAAATATTGTAAACCTAGTTTTTTATCCACTCACGCCATTTGGACATCTATGTAATATGAGTTTCCAAAAATGCAAGCCAGTATAAAATGGCAATAGTTTTTGAATAAAACGCAAAAAACTCTGCTTAATATTTTATGATCAAGTTTGGTTAACTGTTTAATTAAAATAAAATTATTGAAATATATATATTTTTACCGAAAAAATAAAATTATTAGATGTGTCAGATTAATTTTTTATTTTATTAGAAAACAATTTGCGCAAATCTAGTAGATGTTTATTAATAATCTAATTCCAAATATTATTTTGTTTCTGTCATTATTCGTTCTACGCTCCGTTCTACAATGCTTCCCATACCATGTCTCCTTGAATCTTGGCTGGAATCAAACGTACTAACATAAATGTATCCTGAAACAGAGCAAAGTAATTCGTTATAATATTTAAATGTAAAGTAATAAGCACCCTTCATTTTTTATTTTACCTAACTCACTGGAAGGTACTTTTTTTTAAGAGACAATGAAATAGAAAATATATTCTTAGGGATAAAAACATGTTTAGTGGTAAAGAGGTTTAAAGAACCTATTTTATAAAGTACTTTATTGAGCGACCTCCATTTAATTCAACATTGACCAAAACTTGGTTAAAGTATATATCAAGCAATACAAAGAGTATTGAAAATACTTGTCGAAAGTTAAATTGTATATAAAACATCTAAACAGGTTGTTTTTTAACAAATAAAATAAATCTGTAAATATGATGAAGTTTCTGAGAGATTCTTCAAAAATTCTAGGATATCCTGGTTATTATTTTACATTACTATCGAAATTTTACATTAATATATCCTAAAACTTTAACTATTTAAGTTTCTTTTTCATCTTTGATTCTCAAGATAATGCAACAACATTTAAAGAAATGTTTGATGTAAAGCGTTGAATAACACCCAAATATTATTTATTAAAATAAATCATAAATTCTATACTTACCCACAGTATACATAAGCTCATAAATTTACAAATTAATACCGCTTAAAATGGCTGCCTTTACTTCTAAATGAAAAAACTAAAATTTATTATTTGCGGATCCTTAATCAGGTGTACAAAAAATGTTCTTTTGCAAATGTCTGTAAATAACTTTTTAGAATAAAAATTTAGGTTCCGGCTTAAATTGCTACAAGTGAGCTTATATGCAGCTACATTTAATTTCCTTCGGCGGAATCTTAAGGCGATGGATAAGAAAATGGTAACAATTCTACAAATTATATTTATATATTTAATAAATATAAATAGTAACATATTTTTTAGATTGTCTACGACCTTTGTTTATGTGCACAAACACTCTTCACAACCCACATTATTCAACATTCTTATATTGCTTTACATACAAACACAAATTTGATGTAAATAATTTTGCTTTTGGTGTATGTCCTTTCCTTCGAACTGTGTATTTCTGTGCCTTCCTTATAGCATGTTTAGGCCTCCTTTCTTAGCTGTATGGGCCAGAGCATGTCATCTCTGTCGTTCACTGAAGCAATGTGCACTTTATGTACGTCTAGTTCGTAAGTGGAAGATATTTGGCGGTGTAGGAGTGAATATTTCTTATTAGGAAACCATGTTGTATTTTGTTGTTATCCTTTATGCCCAAACAGCATATATACTTCTTGTCAAAGTACTTTTAACAAACTTGTTTTGTAATTATTTTTAATTTTAAATTGAATGAATTGGTTTTCTAATGAGAAAGTGAATACGTATATTTCGACTGACTGCAAAAAACTTATTAGATTTTTAATTTTTTTAGTGAAATCAGCACAAGGTTTAATAGCTAAAGACAAGAGTGGAACATCGGATCCTTATGTTACCGTCCAAGTTGGAAAAGTGAAAAAACGCACACGAACTATGCCTCAGGAACTCAATCCTGTATGGGACGAGAAATTCTTTTTGTATGTATTAAATCTGCTTTTCTCTGCAAGTATTGTTATAATATTCTAAGCTATTGGTGGAAAAAGATTCAAAGTTGTGAAAAAAAATCCATAATAATTCCCTATTTACTTAAAACCGTTCAAACTTGTCTTCCTTTCAGACGAAGGGCATAAAAATAGCATGTAACAACGTAAGTGGCGGGTAGGTAAGTGATATTAGGTATTCCACAGACTGCGAGAAACTAAATAGAATCCTAGTATTTTTAGTACAAGGGTATAGTATTTTGGGGAGACTTTTATCCACTTTTCAACATAAAATGGTTGAAACTATTTGAAAAGTTATACCCTAATTTTCGTAGCAAAAATTTTATTTTAACCTCCACTTTCCATTTCTTAGTGGTGGTACAGTTAGTTCTCCGTTGCATTTTTTTTCATATAAAAAACATGTAGCCATATTCTTCTCGCAATTGGAGTGTTCTAACACTGTTGAAATAGACTTGTTTCACGATGTCCAAAAGATGACTATGATTACATAAAATTTAAAAATAAAGTTAATTTTTGATATTTTGTATAAAATAACTAGACCATAATTTTTTTAAATTACCTTATTCCAAAGCATATGATAATGAATAACAAAAAACGATTTGTTAGTTATGTTTTTTGTCGGATTTAAGCGCAAATACTTTCAGAAGCTCCTCTGTCCTAGTAATTATTTTCAGAGTCTTGTTTATTTGTTGTGGAGATGGATGATTTTAAAGATGGATGCACCCTACCGAAACGTCGCGATTTCAATTTTTCAATAGATCTTCCGTATATAGTTTTCGATGGGTCTACCTTTATGCAAAGGCAGCCTAATACCAAAGCTCGGCAAACTGAACAGTTTTCATTCTCTGGTCTTACCTCGGAAGGGTCATTCCCAAAGGGAAATCTGACAATTAGTGGGTCGATAGGTTCTCTCTTTGGACTCACTACCATCCCTACCCTTAATTCAAGAGCAAAAAATCAAGTTGAGTAGGAATGGTCTCCCATGTGCCTGGCTCATTCGTTCCGAGGGTCTTCCCTTTTAACGTCCCACAGGTGAAAGGGAAGCACGCGCACCCCGGTTTCTCTACTCCAGGGAAAAGGAAAACTTGTAGAGTTGTTTTCGTACTTCCAGTACCCTGGTTGGTGGGGTGCGTGAGGCAGGAACCCTCTAAAGGCAATCATCAATCCGGCGGCCCAACGAAAGTGACTTTGCTGGGTCGCCAAATTTGTCTGGCTCTTTTACCGATCCTAACCCACCCACACTTGGGTTAATAGGGTGCGTGGGAGTAGAGACCAGATTAAACACACACGTCAATGATGTTAATTTTCGGAGATTTACATTTATAAAATAACCAAGTACCTGAGAGCTTCCTTTGTCGAGAAGCTGCAGCTAGCAGGCGCCGAAATTGTGTTTTTGGCGTCGCTGTCGGCGCCTATGCGTTTTAGCCTGAGCCGGACGAAGAATAAGTTTTTTTTTTGTTTACCCTTAACTTGCAATCTTACCCTTAGGTTCTCTATGGAGTATCAGTTTATTCCGTTTTGGGATGCCGACGCGCCACAAAGAACGGACGCCCTCAGCCTCGGCGATCTCTGATTAGTTGATCGCATTTTTATTGATTTTATTTTCTTATTTTTTTTAATTTAAACTCAATTTAAAAAACACCTAAGTACCTTGATTAATTTAAATGAAAAAATCAAATATTAAACAAAGTTAAATTTCACCAAATCTCAAACAGTTAAAATCTTACTAAAAGGCTCAAAATCAATTTCAACATTTAACATAACCTAAAAGATCTTTCTGTGATCTAAGCTTAAGCTTCATTTCCCCAAAACTGCGCATTCGGGTTCTATTTGTAGGGTGCGGTTGCGCAGCAATTTACTTCTGTTTCTAAATAATTTGTTGGGAACAATATAAGAACAATATTAATAATATAATAAAATAAACTACTATTTTAGCAAAAACCTATAAAAATTAATTCGAAATAAATAAGATGTTTGTATTTTAGGAAATCAAGTACGTGAAAAATCACTCTATTTTGAGCTGGTACTTAAACCATCAGCTACAACAGTTCTGTTTTTTTTTACTTTAGGAAGAGATTTTAGCATAACTTCGTCTTTTTATTTTCAACTATTCTGATCTCGTCTTTTCTGTGTGAGTTGTTTGCCCATCTTCTGTTCAATCCATATTTAGAGCTGGTACAAAATCTAGGCTTCAAGAATTCTATCTTGAATCTGCTCTGATGATTCAGGTGAATCATTTAGGTTTGTTCCGGGAAATACGTTGATTTTGCTGCAGAAATATAATAGAAATATAACCACTCATACCATTATGATTTTCCAAATTTCGAAGTTATCTTCTGTAAAGTAAATTTATTTTACTTAATAGAAATCTTTTCAACATAATTGTTTCTATCTGTAAATGTTTGTAACTGGGTGTGTTTGCATCCTTTTTTGGAAAGTGTCATTTATTAATCATTACTTTTAAATGTTATTTTGGCCCTCCTTTTAATTATCTGTTGAAAGCTAGATAGTTTCCCAAAATGTAATCATCGTTATAATAAAAGTAAATTGCTTTCATTATGGAGAACGCCTTTTGCTTTATTTCCCAATAGAATGATCATGGTGCATGGTCAGTAAGTTTGCCTATTTATTAAATCTAACAAATAATAAACGTTTTGCAAAGACCGGCGATACTGGTTTTATCCATAATAGGCCGTTCGATAATCATCCACGAATCTAAGATAGATTAGAAATTTTCGGTGTTTCGAAAATGTCAAGCATCTCCGACATGGTACGACACAAAGTTATTTTCTAAAAATTAAGTGAAACCTAAAAATACATAATTTTGCTTCCGACTGCGGCAATTAATTAACGCAACAGCGACTATTGTTCTTCTTAAAAATATTTACTGATATTTTACCATTTCAAACCTATCAAAAAAACATATGCTATACAAATGAAAGCTTTCAACTTGTCCACATCTATCTCCTTCTTGCGTAATAAATAAACTTTTATGATGATGCCGGCTACGCTGCCTCAGCGTTTCTGGAAAACTGACTGTAAGATAAAGTCCATTTTTTTTTATATTTTATTACAGCTTGAGATATTTCATAGTCACCTACTAGGATAGGTTAACGCAAGCGTAATAATAGCAACATTTTGCAGTTTTTGTGGCAATACCTGTTTGAAACCTTATTTCAGATAAATTTTTATCAAATAAATGTCACTTTGTAAAAAGCACTCTTTTCACATGACATTTTAGCACATTTGGATATTAACAAACTCGCCTTTACTTTCACCATTTCTCAAAAAGGATATGTGCGTCAAAGTCGTGTGTTATAAACTAGTACGTTAATATACTCTTTTGTAAAACCGCTAGAATGTTAATAAAATAGCATAAGAATGTCAATAAACTTGCATAAAATATCAGTTTAGTTTAAAATTTGATCATTTTGGAAATATATAAAATGACAACCAGAACATTCACTTTTCGACATAATTGTAGGATGTAGAATTTTTTTCAACGAATACGGAAAAAGCCGAAAAAAAATCATATTTTTTTGGCTTATCTGATTGCCTTTCTGTATGAATTCGCCAGTACATTTTGAGAGATTTTAGGTCTAAATAAACCCGATAATCCAAAAATATTAGCTAATTCTTTTATATCTGAAAATTGATTTTCCACGACATTCACTTATACTACTTTTGTTCTCAATTTGTTTGATATCACTTGACACCTTTCTAAATAATATTTTTGTACAGTACTGTCCAGCATTAACTAAACACCCCCTGATTTTATTTTAAACCATTTTTAAAAAAATGTTCGACATAATTGTAGGATGTAGAATTTTTTTCAATGAATACGAAAAAAGCCAAAAAAATCATATTTTTTGGCTTATCTGACTGCCTTTCTGTATGAATTCACCAGTATATTTTGAGAGATCTTAGGTCTAAATGAACCCGATAATCCAAAAATATTAGCTAATTCTTTTATATCTGAAAATTGATTTTCCACGACATCCACATACTACTTTTGTTCTCAATTTGTTTGATATCACTTGACACTTTTCTAAATAATATTTTTGTACAGTACTGTCCAGCATTAACTAAACACCCCTGATTTTATTTTAAACCATTTAAAAAAAAAATTCTAAAGAATTCGAAAATTCTTTTTAAAATTCAATTTTACTTTTAGTAAAAGCAATGTGAGTGAAAAGGCACTCTTTTTAACCACTTTAAGTCACAAAATAACTACAAATACCACTATGTAATCATTTTTAAATGGTATGACCACATGTTTAATTAGGATATCAATAAATGATCTTTTTGTCATAATGGTGGAAAATATACCTGACCAAATAAGCATTTCCTTTTAAAACTATTCCGTGCCATTTAGATATGAAACTCTGTTTAGGAGAACGTTTAGAAATTATCGCTTTCTTTTTACAAGCTTTTATTTAACTTGCTTTCTCCGTATTACTGTAAAGTAATTCGTAATCGATTTTGAAGCACCTAGTGGCATCCGACTGAGCTTAAATTTAGCAGATCCATGTAACTTCGATGACAATGCAATAATATAGTACCATGGAGCTGGTCTGATGATGGAGCCGAAAAATAGCCATAGGAACTTCTCAACTACACAACATAACCCCATCGTGTTTGGGCTCGTTGGATTTGTCTTGACAAGTACAGGGTGTCCAAATTTGAAAAGATAGAGACTTGCTCCAGAGAAACGTTATCCAACATCTCCGGTATTACCTCCTGCAATATTTCTAGGTAACGAACCCCTGAGAGACCTCCTTCATATATTTGATAAACGAGTTGTGTGCCCAAAATATATCATGCAACACTAAAGCCAAATCGACCTTCTTGCTTCCGCTCAAATACTAAGTGTTTATTTTCCTGATGCCAGTATCTGGTATTTTTTCGATTAAAAATACCAGCACTTGAGAAGTGTGCTTCATCAGACCATATAACGATCCTTGCAGAATTTACATTTTCTCTAACTTTTAGGTGGAACCAATTGCAAAAATTTAATCGACGTTCGGCATCTCCAGGGTGCAAGTGCTGCACTATGTTTACTTTGTACGGAAAAAAATTGTATTTCTTTCATATTGTCTGTGCTCTAGACTTAATAACACCGACTCCAGCTTCAATAGCTCTACATGAAACTGAAGGGTTTACCTCGTCGTAGGCCACGACTGGGAAAATGTTTGTTTACGGCATCTTTAGTTTCACAAAAATCGAGCAGAATGTTGCGAAAACCGCAAGTCTCTATCTTTTCAAATAGCCGAGATACCCCGTAAAAGCATCGAAATTTGGACACCCTCTACTATAGACCTAGGTGGTGTCCTGAGTCTGATGATAGGGCAGGAAGGTTACCATGGGATAGATAACTTCGGCGGATTTTGATTAAAATTTAATAATAAGCAGATGAATACGAACAAGTGAAGATATTAAGACAGATAATTAAACACATTCTAATGCTGAAAAGTACAAAATAAAATAAACGTAAACAAATATTTCTTAAAACAAGTTTTTTTTATAAAAAATAAGTATAAAGTTAAATAATAAAGCTACAGAAAAACCCCACCCACTGTTCAGAGGCGCGAGCAGTACATACTTAATAAAACTTACATAAACACAGAACTTTTAAAAATATAAATTTTTTTTTAGAAACTTAATGCGTGAAACCTCATCACACTTGAAATAAAGTCTAAAGCTTCTAAGAAAATTTTCAACTTAAATATAAATATAAATAAATTAAAAATAATTTTTTACTTTTTAGTGCAATAGTTTATATATAAAAGATTGTTTTTGAAAATATTTTTTACAATCCTAAAATCACCCCTTTCAAAACCTTGTATAATTATAACATGCACACCTTAAACTTTCGTTTGTATGATATCTTAATTAAACTGAAGGCCATGTTATTTATAAATGATTATTATGATACCGTAACCGTGATATTTTCCGGTACTTTGCGATATAAGTTTTTTTGAAAATGTATTCAAATATAGGTTATTGCATTAAAAAAATTACTACTCATGTCACTGCGCTCTTAACAAAAACCAAATTGATTATAAAAAGCATTTTCAAATTCTTCATAAAGCGTACACCATATCGCTCTCTTGAGTTTTATAAAATGGTCGTTTAAGCTAAAAAAGGAGGGGTATGCTCGCATTATGCCAGATAACCCTGTATCTCTAAAATTACTGAACATTTATGTTTTTATAAAATCATGTCCCACACATTAGCTTCCTTATAGCTATACGACAATTTAATTTATATCAGAGCATTTTTCTTGTTTATTTTTTAAAATCTATTTAATGCTAAAATTGGACTGTACATGAAGATCCCGATATCAGTTAATAGACTTTATCACTCCATGTTTCGTAGAGATAAAAAAAAACTATAAATGTAAAACTAGAGATGTTTGTGAGTTTTAAAAAATGTTATTAAAAAACCACTGGCTGTCGATCAAAATATATCCCAAAAAATGAATCAAGAAAGTCTTAATTTAAATGCAACGCTCTGTATTTTATTACACTTTTAAATTATATGCAAAATTCTAGGCCAAGTTGGTAAAACATACCATATGCCTATTATCAATTGTTTTCAAGATAAATACGTATGAAAATTGACCATTTCGGAATTTAGGAAAGTGAAAATACAGATGATTCAGCTCAGGGTAAATAATCACGTCTAAGTTTTTTAGTGTCTTTCTTATGGCATTTACTTCTGATCTAAGCAAAAGTAAAAGTTTTTCTACTTTTCAAAAAAAAAAACGGTAAAACTTTAATGGTACGTCAAATTTTAAAGTGACGCCATAGAATAGAAGAAGAAGATCTCAAATTGCAGCTTATTTCGTCCTAGGTCAAACCGCTTAGATTTTACAACCTTCTAAAGAGTATGTTGTATCAAGTTCGCCTAGAATTTTGCATAGTATTCAAAAATGTAATAAAATACAGCGTACTGCATATAAATTAAAGATTTTGGTAATTAATTATGTGTCACATTTCTTTAATACAGTAGTCAGTTGTTTTTTAATACAATTTTAAAAACATCAAAAAAATCTCAATTGTTTTACAATTTAAAGTTTTTTCTCATCTTTACGAATAACGAAGGTACACAAGGCCTCTTCAAAGATATTTGGATCACCCTGAATATTGTTTGATTTGACAGATTATTTATATACAGGTTTTAAGAAAATGTGAACGATATATTAAGAACATCATAAATGTACCATATGGTTAAATATGATTAGGCAAAACTTTATAAATATACAGGGTATTACAAATTCGAAGGCATAGCATTGTCATCTCAAAAACCGTAAGAGATACGAGGTTGGTTAAATTAGGGTCAAGTTTTTTTCCTCCTGTATAAGATGGTGTCGTTTTCATTTTCGTCTCTTCGTCAACTTAATTTGTTTTAAATTCGGACCTGGATTTTTTTATTTTTAACAAACAAGTATCACACTTGTTTAAACGGAAGACTAAATATTTTTCCCATTAGGGATAATGTTTTAGAGAGAGACGGAAAACAAGAATATTGTCAAATTCACAAATAACACTCTAAGTGTATGAATGCATTATATCATTGGTTTTGGGGGTCAAGAGGTTGTTAAAAATGAAATAAAAAATCCAGGTCCGTATTTAAAAAAAATGAAATTGATGATAAGATCTCGAAGACAAAACGTAGGATTTTAAATCTGAGTAGATCACCTTGAAGAGGAGGAAAAGTGGTTTTGAAGATGTAAAATTTATTTTGTAATATCGCCTTAAACGCTGCCTGAAAAAAATTAAAAGGAAAGTGACGATTTGGTGTTTTTCACGGATATCTTCGGAAGTAGTTCGAATTTTCCAACTTTATCAACGCGATATTATTTATAATTGAACTGGGCAGCTTTGCCCTAAGTTAACCAACCTTGTATTTCTTACGGTTTTTGAAATTCCAATACTATCCGTTCGAATTTGTAACACCCTGTATATACTATAAAGTTTCCAATTAATGTTAACCAGGAATTCATATTGACATAATAATAATTAAATTATTCGTTTTTTAGCGAGTGCCACAATAGCTCGGATAGGATAAAAGTTAGAGTATGGGATGAAGATAACGATCTGAAAAGCAAGTTAAGGCAAAAATTAACAAGAGAATCTGACGACTTTTTGGGTCAGACTATAATTGAGGCAAGTACCTGTTAGGTTGGGACTTCATATATTAAGTTAAAAAAAATTATCTAATATAACAAAATCCCTCTGGGTTTGACTGAATTTTAATAATGTTCCGAAATTTAAGTGTTTAGCGTTTTCATTTTCATTATTCTTCTTTATTGCCTTATTTTTTTTTCTTCATACGTTGCGTTAATCGAATTTTAAATGACAGGTAAGAACTCTCTCAGGCGAGATGGAAGTATGGTACAATTTGGAAAAACGGACTGACAAGTCTGCGGTTTCCGGAGCGATTCGGCTTCATATTTCCGTTGAAATTAAGGGTGAGGAAAAAGTCGCTCCTTATCACGTGCAGTACACTTGCTTGCACGAGAATTTATTCCATTATCTATGCGAGGAGAATAATGGAATAGTCACATTGCCTCAAGCAAAGGGAGATGATGCATGGAAAGTTTACTTTGATGAGGCGCCAGAAGAAATAGTAGATGAATTTGCCATGAGATATGGGATTGAATTCATTTATCAGGCTATGACGTAAGTAACTTCTTTCGCTAAAATGTATTTTTGGATTTTAGTTTATTTTTGCCAACATATTTATTTAAGAAATTATGGTTTTTGGGATTATACCGTGACAAATTGGAATTCATATCCGACGCTTCGCCTTAAATTGGGCAGGGAATCTTTAGAAATCTCTACTGTACCGGGTGTACAACTAAGAAGGGAAGCCGGTCGTATCTCAGGAACCACTATTCTTACGGTTTCGGGAAAAAAAATTATGTAGCAAATCGGCCAAGAGAAATCGCTGGAAATTATTTTTAACCTCGAAAAATTGCCGCTAGGGGAAGTCACAAGAACTTTAAATCGTAAACGTCGATTTTTTTGGTGAATTTGCATAGCTAAGGTGTATCGAAAATATAAGCATAGTATTCTTCAATAAGACGCAACTTTTTGCTATTTATCATTTTTTTCTAATTTCGATAGTAAAGTGGTGGGAGAAGGTCAAACATTTTTTGTTTCGAACTCTGTGTTAAATGTACTTTTTTTATTGTACTTGGTTTTAAAAAACTGGCTTTTTTCGCTCGATTTGCGGTGCTATTAACGGTCACCAAATTTATTCTGCTACTGGTCGCTAGATGGCGTTTTTCTGGAATTCCTCAAATAATACAGATTTTCTCAAAAAAATCAAATGGTATGATATGAATTTTTTGTCGCACTTTATTTTGTGTTGTTATGAAGGGTATAAAATAGTGACATAAAAAACCGGATCTATATTTAATTTAAGAAAGTTGATGATGGTCGCTCAAATCCGAAACGTCCGATTAAAAAACTAACTACGTCGAATTGTAGATCAGAAAAAGCTCCAATGGTAAAGTGAAAGTTATGTTTATCTATCAATTCAATTTAACCTAAAATTTGAGAAATTTTGAGAAAAAAACGCTGCAAATTGAATCACTACTTCCACATCATCTTTAGGAGATATACCACAATAACTGTAGATATAGCCGAAAACCAAATAGAGATATTACTCGATTTTTTACGAAATTTTGGATTTTCGTCCCCTCTACTTTATAAATATATAAAAAAATGAGATCCCGAAAACCTATAAATCGACATGGTACCCGTTTTTTTTTTTCAAATCAAGAAAGTTGATGATAGTCGCTCGAATCTGAAAAGTAGCGTTGGATTAAAAAAATAACTTTACCAAACTTTTAGAGGAGGAAAAGTGCCCAATGGTGAAGTGAGAGCTATTTATATCCATAGTTTAAATTTTACTAAAATTTTAGAAAAAATATATTGAAATGAAATGATATTATATTTTTTGTAAGCCAGAACATAAAAAATTAAACAGTAACAGAATAAGCAGAAAATAGAACACCAAAGAAAGAGTTTATGCTTTATTCTTTGCTGTGCTATTTCCTGCTACTCCATTTATTGTTGTATAAAAAAGCAGGGATGATCTAAAAAATGCTATAAATAACAAAGAAAATGTCGTAAAATGCAAGTCCTTTTTCGATTTAATTGTTTATTAATTAACTATTGGTGTCTGGTGAACTGTTGGAAATGTCTACCGTTATGCTCGATACATAGACGGAGCCTTGCTATTGTAAAATTTAGTGCAGCTGGAATCATCTGGATGGCGTTTCTAATTCGGTTAATGAAGTCCTTCCTTGTATTGGTCTATTTTGGAACACCAAATCCTTAAGGCGACCCCACAAGTAAAAGTCTAGACACGTCAAATCGGGGGAACGAGGGGGGCCAGGGAAATATACTGCCCCTACCTATCCAGCTTCCGAAAAAACGCCCATCTAAGAACCGTCTGACATTGTTTGAGTAGTGAGCTAGGCAGCCATGATGTTGGAAGAATGTGGTGCCTAAGTCGATGCCCTCAAGCAAAACTGGCAGCTAATTTTCGAGAAAATCTAAATAAGTCCGTCCATTTAGTGGATTTTCGAAAATTACTGGGCCGATAATTCGGTTGTTTACGACCTTGACTCTGGACTTCTCGCATCCAGAGAGGATTGTGGTCCGACCAATAATGCAGGTTATGCAAGTTCACTTTCCCATCGGAGCGTAAAGTAGCTATATAATAAGTAATATGTGGATTCATGGATTTCAAATTTTTCAAATTTTAGGTTAAATTGAAATGATAGATGAAAATAACTTTCACTTTACCATTGGCACTTTTTCTCTTCTACAATTCGGTGCAGTTAATTTTTTAATTCGGCGTTTCGGATTTGAGCATCCATCATCAATTTACTTAATTTAAATACGGGCCTGGCTTTTTATTTCCTATCTTATACCCTTCATAACCACAAAATAAAATGTGACAAAAAAGTCATATTATACCATTTGATTTTTTTGAGAAAATCCGTATTATTTGAGGAATTCCAGAAAAACGCCATCTAGCGACCAGTAGCAAAATAAATTTGGTGCCCGTTAATAGCACCGCAAATAGAGCGAAAAAACCCCTTTTTTAAGACCAAGTTCAATAAAATCGGTTCATTCAAAACAGAGATATCAACGTTTGAAACAAAAAATGTTTGACCTTCCCCCAACATTTTATTATTGTAAATAGAAAAAAATGATAAATATCAAAAATGTGCGCAACTTATTGAAGAATACTACGCTTATATTTTCGACACACTTTAACTATGTAAATTCACAAAAAAATCGACATTTACGATTTAAGGTTCTTGTTGCGCCCCCACCGGCAATTTTTCGATGTTAAAAATGATTTCCAGCGATTTCTCTTGGCCGATTTACTACATAATTTTTTTCCCGAAACCGTAAGATAAGACATTAAATGAGTTCAGAGATATTCAGGCGGAACTTTATATTCGGTTTTAAACCCGATCTTAACACGGGGTCATGAATCGGTTAATACAGATTGGATATAAAAGCCTATTTGTATATGTTTGGGCCCGTTCAGTATTTAGATTTTATGGAGTGAAGATCACTGAAGGTGTCCCGTGCAATCGAAGGCGAAACGTCGGATAGTAATTTCAATTAAACACGTTTTAATCTCACGAACTCTATTTCTTAATAGATCAGCCCTGAAAGCTTCGATTCTATGTTAAATTATTTATTTGTTTATCTGTATACAGGGTTGGGCAAATATTCCAGAATGCCTTAATTATCGTCAAACTATAAATGTCAAAAATGTGAAAAATTGACCCTATACTATTGTCGATAAGGGCCATCACTTCCGGTTATACCGGAATTAAATGTTAACTTGCTAATTTTAAATCGAAATTCCTGTTTATTATTGCATGTCTGAATTGTATGTATATTTCTACGAATTTTTTTTAATTTAAAGTTTTAACGTATTTTTAATTGTTTTCTAGACAATGGCAGTTGAAATCTGAAAATTTAACACTGTGGAGGGCTCTTAAATCTTAACGGATGAAGTTAGAGTAAAACAGTTTAAACTATCCATATTTGTTTTGAAGACTATCTAATGACACTAGTTTTAAAATTGACACTGACACTTTTCGTTTGATCCTTAGAATACACAAAACAATATCTATTACTTATGTCAGGTAATTTAGAATATGTTTTGTACCATGTGTCTAAATTTGATTGTTTTGGAATTACTATTTAAAAAAAAATCGAATATAAACTCTTTATTACCAAATAAAAAAAAATAACTAACTCAGACGAATCGTGGATTTTGAGAGGATTGTAATTAATTAAAGGAAGTAATAATAATAATAAAACAAAAGTAAAAATACTATTTGATTAAATGTTCGAACTGCTTTCCTTCAGCGACTTGGCAGTGGCCAAACCTATCCGTGAACTCGGAAAGAACATTCTGCAAATGGTCATGGGTTATATCATGTACTGCATATAAAATACTGTTTTCCAGTTCTTCTAGAGTTTCCGGTTTGGTACGATGGATGGCGGTTTTCAAATGACCCGAAAGATAAAAGTCTAAGGGGTCCTCGTCTACCTATCCATCTTCTAGGAAAATGTCTATCTAAATAATAATTTCTAACACGAATGCCAAAATGTGCAGGTGCCCCATCTTGTTGATGTCAAATGTTGTTCTGTAATAGCTGGTTATCGTCTGAATCGGGAAATAAATTAACTAAAGCGGGGATAATTATGGTGTCGTAAGAGTTTGCAGTCAATTTTTCGTCGAGAAAAAAGGTTCAATTACATTATTCCCAATTATTCCTGCCTATTCATTTAATTTTTGGAGATATTGCCTATAGTGTTCCATCGTCCAATGAGGATTGTGATCAGACCAATACCTGCAGTTATGTCTGTTTACAATGCCATTAAGAGTGAACGTGGCCTCATCGAAATAAAAACATTATTTCATGACAGAATTCCATTCGTCTATTTGGGTCATCTTCTGAGTGTTCCTGGACCTTATAAGGACGCATTTGATCTACTACAGGGGATCCTTCTTACTGACCTTTCGGTGTTAGTGTGTTCGAGGGCAAATTTTGGAATGGAGGTTCGAGGTTCATCTTGTAGGGCAAGCAAGATCATTTGTGGCTGTTTTTGGACGACCCGCTTTTTTATAGTACCCGTGTGCTCAAGATTATGGCAGTTCTATCAACCGTTGATTTAGAAATAGGATCACGTTTAGGGAATATTTCATTAAAAAAGTTGGTTGCTTCTTGGAAGGATCTATACCTATCTTCATACCCTATCATCATAAGCATAGTTATGCGTTCTTTTTCCGTTAGCTTCACCATAGTCACTTCAAGAAATTGTAAAAATGTACTGATATGATCGTTAAAAACTAATACTACTAACTTGGAATATTTTCGACAAAAAATATGTGAAAATGAATTAATTTTCAATACCTCCAAAACAATAAGTATACATATTCAATAATTTATGAACTAGTCTCTTAAAAAGAGTTTTGAAAACTATATAACTATATTCAATACCTCCAAAACAATAAGTATACATATTCAATAATTTATGAACTAGTCTCTTAAAAACAGTTTTGAAAACTAATGTAGGATAGATCCAAAGTGTTAAATTTTCAAATTTAAACTGCCATTATTTTGAAAACAATTAAAGATACTTCAAAACTTTAAATGCAAAAAATTCGTAGAATGTTAAAAACATATCAGATATGCAATAATGTACAGGGTGTTCCATTTGAAATAAACAAGTTGACATTTAATTCCAGTATAACCGGAAGTGCTGTCATCTTAAAAATATTCTAGTTCGATGGCCACTATCGACAATAGTATTGGTCCAAATTTTCATATTTTTGACATTTATAGTTTGACTATAATTAAGCCCTTCCGGAACATTTGCCCAACCCTGTACATGAAGAGGTAGTAAATGTAAATAATCACTGGTAAGTGACAATTAATAATTAACTGAAATTTAAGAGGCTGTATAACGCTCATAATATATCAGCTTTTAATCAGAAAAAGACTATAGCAAAGCACTTTCCACTAACAAGTCATCTTCAGTACTACTCGTCAGTAAAACACAGGCTAGAAAAATACATAGCCAAATGAATCAGTAAAAATTAAAACTTTGCATATATCAAAAACAAATACATACGCTGACGAACCAAATCATATTTTATAAAATTAGTTTTGCAAAGGCAGCTTCATGCCGTCATAAAAGACAGCTGTTTTTGCAGAAATATTTTTTTAAAATATGGCTTTGGTGTTTCTGATGAAGAAACAAACTTGGACCATGTATTATATTAAAGAAGTCTTCATTCACATTTTTACTGCTCCTAAAATAAAAGTAAGGTTAAAACAGATGAATTATAAAATGGTCCACTCGTGCTCTGAACCCTCCATATTTTTGGCATAAAAATAGCTTAAATACAATAAAAATTAAAATTTACTTCACCCCACTTTGCTCATTTAAATCAAAAAAGCATTCTGTTTTTGTCATTTGTGGGCTCTCCGATATGCCACACCAGCTGGCAATTAGAGTCATTCTCACAAAAATTCAACCCTTGGAGTGATAATTATTGAAATAATACGAACATTGCGAACTATCAATATCAATACATTTTCAGGATATTAAATGTCAAATGTTTGAGTGATATTTTGAATTTATATTTGTACTAATAAACATATCTTTAATCTTAAATATTTGATGTTTTCTTCAGTTATTTTAAACGATATAGGATGCAGGGTAAGAGTAAAGCAGGATGAAAATATATGACAATCCGGATATTTCTTAACCTGTAATACTTAAACGAAATAACCATACAGTTTGTGAAATTATTTTCTCGTAATAAAATATTATTTTTATCGAGATAAAATAATTTCAACCATCTGTTCTTTGGATTGTTAATTTTCCATGTCTATGATATTTGTTCCATTATGGGATCTCTAATCTACTATAGCAGCTGACATATTAAATACGATCTCACTAAATTGCAACCCTTAATGCAATAGTTGTTAAAATACTTAAGCTTAATGAAGATAACGAAGTTAATCTCTCGTTTTTAAGACACCAAATATCACATATTTTAATTTAAATTTATATTTATTCTAACGAATATGTTCTTAATCATGAATATTTTGAATCTGTTCTCAGTTGTTTTGTGCCTTATAGAGTGTAGGGAAAAAGTGAAGAGTAAAGCACGTTCAGGAAATTATATGACAGACAGGATTTTCCTATACGTGTTATACATCTACGAAATAAATAAACATTTTGTAGAAATATTTACTCCTAATAAAATAATATTTTTTATCGAAATAAATATATTTTAGTCGTCTGTTCTTTGGAATACTAATTTTCCGTTTATAATTTATGCAATTTTGTTTGAATGCGAGAAAAATTGGTTATTCTGGACATTTGCTTGGTGCAAAGTAGAAGTCCTTGTGGGAGAATAATCCTCATTTATATAGAAAACTTAGAATTATGTGTGCAGCAGGCATAAGTTTTAGCTATTTCTCATAATTAATAGCTATTTGCTGTTTAAGGAATCAAAACTAGTGTTCATGAGAGACAAGAGAGGATATCCAAATTTGGAATGTTGATTTTTATGGTTTTAACTTCGGTATACAAAAAAATATATACTTCTCAGACTTACAGAATAGTAAACGAGTAGATAGAACATTTTGTTGATCCTTAGTCTTTCACGGATAAAAAAATACGATGTGCTTTCATTCCGGGTGTACATCCCTCCACTGCTACCGTTCTCAAAAGAACATTTTGCTGCTGTTTCGCCAAAATCACATTTGGCATTTTCTTTTCTCGCGTCCAATTTGAGAGTGAAGTGTTAGTGACTGCGAAGCTTCCTTTCATACCTCCACCAGAGCCCGAAGATTATATGTGAGGGGCTGTTGGTCGTTGCTGGTGTTGCACTAATTCCGCTTGATTTTTTGTGACCTAAGGTTTATCGGATATCGTATTCCATACTGTTGGTAGCTTTAATGATTCGGATATATCGGATATCGTATTCCATACTGTTGATAGCAATGATTCGTCCCTTTTATTTAGATCCCCTTATTTTTCTATTTCTATAGCATTATTCTGGTCTTATAATGTTCTATTTTGGCAATCTCCTTGCACACCCTTCGAAATTTATTTTGTGGCTCATTACCTGATAATCTAGGAGTAGTGCCGAGGTTGATTGTATACTTCTGATCTGCTCTTCTAATCTTACTGATATTCGCCTGTTAGTTTGTCCCACATACATATTTTCACAGTCCTGGCATAGAATGCCCTATACTCCGTGGTTTTCCAATAAGATTTTGTCTTTTGTGTTTCTACTAACTCTAGAGTAAACTGTATTCTAGAATGCATTGAATTTACGTGAGTCACATAACGAATCCATAACTTTGGCTTCAAACTTGATTTCTCGAAGTATATCATAAATAAATTCGCGAGTATTGGTGATAGGTACCTATTAGAGCACCATCTATTTGTTTATACATTTGCCCTTTAAATAAAAATAAGTATTTTTAAGGCAGTTCTCATAGGGTTCAAAAATGTAATAACAGGGTAACAACAGGGTGTTCCGTTTAAATTATTGATTTTCTTTATTCATTTTGTCATATTCATAGCCATTTATTTTTATTAAAATTTGTTTATTGATATTTTTATCAGAAATATCTCTGGAATCTATACGGCCCTGAAATTCGAACAAATGTTTATTATAATATAATATGTCCAACTAATCCTAAATTACCTTCTTATTGCCCTGTATGTTCTATGCAGAGTATACTACAAACCATAAAAAAATAAATGGTAAGTTACAATTTAGTAAAAAAATGTGATCATAGGAAAGGAGTTAAAAAGATGATCCCTGTTAGTGAGTAACACTCATATATTCGGAGTCGTCACAGGTAACAGCAGTTATGTGTATTCATTTGAAACGATCAACTTTAAGAAAAAATCGAAAGTACTTTGTGCAAAATTTGATAAACAACTTTATTTGTTTTCCTCCATAAACTAATAATTTTCGAGATGATCTGAAAAAACTAGAATTTATCCCCTAAAAACAAAAACACACTTCTTAAATTAAAGGTGCTTTTCAGAATACGTTGAGGACATCAAAATAAATGTCTCCACAAAAATTCTTTTTTTTTTGGCATCTTTTTGAAGACAAGGTAAGTCATATATACAAATGTATAAATATAATTATTAAGTTCATATATCTGGAGAATTTACCTATATATCTCAAAATTTAGTCCACATATCCGACAGAGTAAAGTAACGACCACAATACATATTTTTTTTGTGCAGTTATCGATTAGAATATTAACAATTAACTAGTTTCTGAATTTATTTTTACTAACATTTAAGTTTTGTAAGTTAGTTAGTGTTTGTAAGTTATTAACGTAGACACGTTTGACACCATTCTAATAACATTATAATATAGTTCAAAATCTATAAATGTAGATAAATAATAGTAATAAAAACAAATACATTATTAATGTTCTATTACCTGCAGAAACAAAAAAGAAACCATTTAGGAAGAACTGTTAATATGCATTGTGGTCGTTATTTTGCTCTGTCGCAAACTCTAACTTGGATAATTTTCCGTTATTCATATATTATAGTATGTTTATTTATTATCTTTAAAAAAAGCTCGCAATGTTTTTAAAAAAATTGTATGTGCTTTCTTTTTCTCAGAGCAAAGAAGATAATAAATTTATTGAAACGTCGGCCATTTAAGCGATTTCCTTTATCTCCCTCCGATCCAAAGATACCCACATAATTTGCCGGAATAATCAAACTGAGGACCGTTTAGATAATAAACAGTTCATCGGGATACAAAGAAATTTCTTTTATTTTAAAATCTTCGTATTATGGACATTTTGATCCTTTCGGCAGTTGCTGCCAAATACTTTTCTTCTTTAGTCAATAAAAAAAGTTCTTTATTGGTTTAAAACTATTTTTTGGGTTTTTCGCCTTATAAAATCTGAAAATAAAAAAAATATTTACCTTATAAAATCAATACATAGTCTTAAGTTCTGGGTCCACTATGAAGGTACCCGAGGAACGACACTGAAAAATGTTTGTTTTCTGGGCGTTTCGGGGAAAAGTCTACATCTATATATCTACCTTCTTAGTGGACCCAGAACTTAGGACTATCTATTGATTTTATAAGGTAAATATTTTTTTATTTTCAAACTTTAAAAGGCGAAAAACCCAACAAATAGTTTTAAACCATGAATCCGCCACTACAATCTCGTAATTGAAAGTTCTTTAGTCGAGTAAGAAAAGTTTTTTCTTCGGAAGTATTGACCGAGACTTCTTCGTGATCCCCCATGTGCAGGCACTGACGCGTCGTCAGGGGGGCTAGAGGGAACGCAAGCCCCCATTTATCAACATGCATTTGCGGCCCCTTTTTTTAACAATTACGTTAAGCTTTTATGTAAAAGTTATAATTTAAAATATTTTTTGCGAGCACTGTTCAAATTCATAACGATAATTATCATGTTGGAAAAGCTTATCGCCAATAGTTGGTTTATTCCCCTAGATATAACAAAATGTTTTGTTTTTTCTGTTTTTATTTATTTTATTTCACCCTGGTCTGATCCAAATGCAGGATTTTCAAATTTTAAAAAATAAATAGAAAAAATATTTGTTCATGACTAAAGGCAAAATCATGGACACTGTCAAAATAAATATGCACTCACCAAATTATGACTTTTAAAAAATTGTTTACAAACCAATTGGAATCTCTTGGAATCAGTCTTGCATTTTGCAGAGGGCAATCATATGATGGCGTTAGCAACATGTCTGGACATGTAAAATGGTTGCAGACAAGAATAAAGGATATAGTTCCCGAAGGTACATATATTCATTGCTGTGGCCACAACTTAAATCTGATCTTGGTTGATTCGATTGCCTCCTGTAATAAAGTAAAATTTTTTCTTGGGTTGTTAGAACTGCTATACGTATTTATTTCAGAACGTTTTCCAAGACTAAAACTATTTGAATTTATAGAGGAGAAGCTGGAAGACAAATCTGTAACTTTAAAAAAATTGTCTACAACACACTGGACCAGCCATAAGCGAACTGTAGAGTCATTTAAAAAATATAAGTGCCATACACAAAATTTGTAGCTGAAACTGCAGGAATACTTGCATACTTTTAAACTCTATAATTTAATTTTCTTCTGGTATTTTGGAACTTAATTTTAGAGAAAATCTAAATACTTTCAAAAAATAAATATAAATTTAAAGACCGTCTCTCGCCTCATAAAATCTGCTTGTGAAGATTTAAAATTTTTACGGAGTGATGAGTATTTTATGAAATTAGTAAAAGAATTAAAAAGACTAGCCATTATGTGTGAAAGCGATCTTAATGTTTAGAGTAAAATGGTCAAGAAAATGAAAAAGATTTCATGAAGAAATTGTTGAAGATCCGCTGCCTGATTGCCCACAGGCAAATGTTTAAATTAATGTTTTCGTGGTAGCATTAGGTATATTTATAGAGACGATGAATGCAAAACTCAATAAATTTTATTTGCTTAGAGAATATAGTCGATACAGGAGAGAATGCTGCCTCCTTAACCAGTCTGTCTAAATTTTATTAAAATGATTTGTCTATTAATTTATTGGAAGAATGAAAACTATTTAGTTTTATTAATGATATTAAAAAAGAAAACGATACAGAGACAATTAAAATGCTACCTTTTTGATTTGAAAATAATTTGTAATTTACTTATCCTAACGTGTCAAAATTATTTAGAATTTATTTAACCTTAGGTGCTAGTAGCGCCAATGCAGAAAGGTCTTTTAGTAGACTGAAACAAATCAAAACATATAATAGAACTACTATGACAGAAAATCGCCTAAATAGTCAGTAGTTATCAATAGTCAGATGAATTGCCCTTTTTGGATCTAGATTCCTTACTAAAAAGTTCAAAGCAATAAAAACTCGTAGGATGATATTATTATAGCTAACTCTTTTTTTTTATTCTCTTTACAAAAATAAAATTTGAATTTGTATTAATTACTTTAAGTTAAGTTTTGTTTTTGAAAATATTTGCCCCCGCCGCCCTCCCCCCTGACTTACAAGGCCCGGCACGCCACTGAGTACAGGTGTATTATGTTATATTTGTATTAATAAACTACATATCTTTCTCAAATTGTCGTAACCCGATAATTAAAATTATTCAATTAGAAATATAATGGGTTTTCTAAAACTGTGAATAATATAAGCAGGCAGCGAAGCGCAGCAATAACTGTAAAATCCCATATTGCTCCACATAGTACTTCACCAATATGGTTCATATTTCGATTTTCTTTTTTTATTAATTCATTCATGGCTTAACTGATATGAACTTTTAGTTGGAGTATCTCATTAAAAACTTTCCAGCTTCGGTTCATAATTTTGTAGCGCTAACAATGAGATAACTTAAAAAATTGCATTTTAGCAAGTATTATTAAATATTATATAATGGAATAACAAAAGCTAAAAAACTGTTGAATTAAAACATTTAAATTTTTTTTAAATGTCTTGCGTCGTATTAATAATAAATGTGCCATGCTTACATTTTTTTTCTATTAAATTTAGTTTTATTTGAAAGGAAATATTATTACTGTTATAATAATCTAAGAATTGAAGATATAAAACAGTGAATGTGTCGTATTTCTGTCCGGGTTATTCTGCTTAAAGTGGTAGCTAGAATTGACGAAAAATTCTCGGATTTCTTGCCGTTGTTCGGAATTAATGTTGCCCGTCGAATTTTGGTGTTCTATAAATTGCAATCTAAGAGTTATTATTGTAATTACGATAATTTGTGTATATCCATTGATATTTTTTGCTCATCAAAGTTCTTAAAAATTTGTACAAAAACCTCGGTATTCGGATCACTGAATTGTAAACAACTCTTCGTCCTTGGGGAGTTTTCGCGCTGCACGTCGCTATTGCATTTTGACAACGGAAAATGGGTAAATTGATGTGCCAAGCTTGTAATAAAGTTATTGGTAAAACTTCATATAAAATTGGTTGTGCAGGGGGCTGTAATTCTTGGTTCCATGCAAAATGTGCCCAATTAACAGACAGCGAAATTGTACTGTGTTCAAGTCAGAAGATACCGTGGCATTGTGTCTCATGCAAGGAACAACTAAATAAGCCCACTACTGAAACCTCTACCAACGCTACTACATTTCATCGTAACAGTATTGGCATAGCTAGCTGCACATCAATGCCAATGGAGCTGGCAGCTAGGTCATCTATAGCAAATATTAGTGAAAACAGGCGCTTAAATAACATTGGTGTTTATTCGGGAGTGACAGAGCCTGATTTACCTTTACTTCTGAATAGATCTGATTTTAATTCCAGTGATGCTTGTCTGGCTATAACTCAGCTGCATAAAATAATAATGGAACAAAGCGCCACTATCCAAACAATGCTTCAGGAATTGAGAAAACTCAGCGAGGATAGAAATAGAATTTCGGCACTGGACACTGAGTTGAGGGAAATTCGATCTGAGCTACACAATATTAAAGCCCAGCAAGATAATTTCGTCACAACCGACATACCTGCGCTGGCTGAGAGTAAAAATACCGAAAGTGTTCTTAAAGAAATGCAAGAGCGTTCTATAAGAGAGAAAAATATAATCGTTCATAACATGGCTGAAAGTTTATCCAGTAATGCTGAAGCAAGAGTCAACCACGATTGCTCCGAAATAAAAACTATGTTGAACTTAATCAATATTGAATGTGCTTCCTTCAAGACTGATCGACCACGCCCGCTGCGTATTGTTTTCGAATCATCAGATACAGCCAAAAAATGTTTACAAAACAGAAGACAGTTAATAGTGAGTGAATCTGCTCTTCGTATTAGTGCTGACATGACAATCTCTCAGCGTAAAAAAACTGCACTCGGAACTCTCTCAAAAAAAGGAAAATGGTGAAAGCGACCTTATTATACGATACTTTCATGGGATTCCAAAAATAATAAAAGACAGACGTCCTCCAAAAAACGGCAACTAATAAGCTGTTACCTCCAGAACGCTGGTGGCATTTCCTCTAAATTAAAGGATCTACGTAGGAAAGCTTGCCTTAGTACTTATGATGTTTCACTTATAGTTGAAACTTGGCTCACCGATGGTCACTCGGCCGATGAGGTCAATATCCCTGGATTCGACATCTATCGAACTGACAGGAACTCTGAAACAAGTTTAAAATCTAGAGGTGGTGGAGTACTTATCGCCATTAGAAACCAGCTTAAATCCAAACAACTCAAGACCACTGTCAAATCCGTTGAGCAATTGTTCTGTTCGTTATCTCAGGGAAACAAAAAATTAATTTTTGGTGCAGTTTATATCCCCCCTAATTCCCCTCATGAGGTTTACAGTGACCATTGCCGAGCTGTGGGTGACATAATCGAGGCGAATCCTGGTCATGCTCTTGTGCTGTTTGGTGACTACAACCTCCCTAGTGCCATATGGTCTAATGAAGCTCATAGTGTTAGTGTTAAGTGTTCTCCGCTGTCGGCTGCTAATCTTGTAGGTGACTATTTTAGCTTTCTTAATTTATTTCAAATGATAAATATTCCTAATAATAATAATATCTTTCTTGACCTGTGCTTTACAAATTTAAATGATATTGTTGTGCAATCCGCTGATGATCTATTGTTAAATACTAGTCATCATATTGCTTATTCCTGTGACATGAATTCAAATTCAATTCAAATGAATCATTAAAATATAATTTAGAATATTATGACTTCAAAAATAGCAACTTCCTAGCTTTAAATGATTTTTTTGCTTCAGTCGATTGGGAAATACTGCTTGACAAAAATGATATCGATGAGGCAGTTAATGGGTTTTATAATATAATATACCAGGGTATTTCACAATTTGTACCCATTAAAAAATTTAAGAGCTCCAATTTTCCAACGTGGTTTTCCCCTCGTCTCAGACGACTTATAGTTGAGAAAAAAATTATGCATAAACGCTATAAGAATTCAAATTTGCCTGCTGACTATGTGCTGTTTTCGCGGCTTAGAGAGAAGTGTGGGGCTCTAGAACAAGAGTGTTATCAATCTTACGTGCACAGAATGGACTCAAATTTAATTAATAACCCAAATGAATTTTGGAAACATGTTAATAATTTTAAACAATCAAATGGATATCCAAACTGTATGCACTTTGATAACAGAGCAAGCAATAATGGTGAAGAAACGGCAAATTTATTTGCCGATTATTTCTCAACCGTGTATACAGATGCCTCTTATGAAATACCTGAATACTATCCTACCCTTTCTCAGGTACTTAATTTAAATGAAGTAAAGATAGATTTAATTGATTCAATTTTCCAACGTGGTTTTCCCCTCGTCTCAGACGACTTATAGTTGAGAAAAAAATTATGCATAAACGCTATAAGAATTCAAATTTGCCTGCTGACTATGTGCTGTTTTCGCGGCTTAGAGAGGAGTGTGGGGCTCTAGAACAAGAGTGTTATCAATCTTACGTGCACAGAATGGACTCAAATTTAATTAATAACCCAAATGAATTTTGGAAACATGTTAATAATTTTAAACAATCAAACGGATATCCAAACTGTATGCACTTTGATAACAGAGCAAGCAATAATGGTGAAGAAACGGCAAATTTATTTGCCGATTATTTCTCAACCGTGTATACAGATGCCTCTTATGAAATACCTGAATACTATCCTACCCTTTCTCAGGTACTTAATTTAAATGAAGTAAAGATAGATTTAATTGACATATTTCATAAAATAATATCATCTAATCCGAAAACATCCTCTGGTCCCGATGGGGTACCCCCTATCTTGTTAAATAAATGTGTCTGCACATTAAGTAAACCACTACACTTTCGCTGAATTCTGGAGTATTTCCTGAATTTTGGAAGCATTCATACATTACTCCTATTTTTAAATCTGGTAATCGCAGCGACGTTACAAATTACAGAGGCATCTGTATTCAGTCAACCATTCCAAAGTTGTTTGATTCATTGGTGTCTTCTTCGCTGTCTTGGCGCTGTAAAGGCGTAATTATGGATGAACAATTTGGTTTTCAGCCTGCTCGGTCTACCCTAGCTAATCTATTAACTTATGTGAACCACTTGCTGAACGCTTTCGAGAGGGGATATCAAGTTGATGTTATTTATACCGATTTCTCGAAGGCGTTCGATAGGGTGAATCATGGTCTATTACTGGCTAAACTTAAGGCACTAGGGCTAGGTGATCACATTCTTAGATGGCTAAGTAGTTTTTTAACTGGGCGGACGCAAAGTATTAGAATTAATAATTTTATATCAAATCAAATTTTAGTACCGTCAGGCGTCCCGCAAGGCTCCCATTGTGGACCCATATTATTTATTTTGTTTGTTAACGATTTAAGATTCTTTTTACCACATAGTTCTTTTCTTATGTATGCTGACGACCTTAAAATATTTAAATACACATCTACTTCTCTGGATTGCCAATGTTTGCAGTCAGAGGTGACCTTGTTTGTTCACTGGTCAAATTTAAATGGTTTAAGTTTAAATACAAGTAAATGTTCATGCATTACCTTCTCAAAATCACGTAATTCTATTCAATTTGATTACATCATAAATGGCACTACACTTGAAAGAGTTCATGAGGTTAAAGACCTTGGTGTTTTGTTTGATTGTAGATTAACTTTTAATGGCCATATCATGAGTGTGATACAGCGAGCATCTAGGTCTTTGGGTTATATTTCTAGATTTAGTACTGATTTCTCATGTCATGTCATGAAATTATTGTATTGTTTGTACGTAAGATCGATTCTGGAATATGCAAGTCCGGTGTGGTCTCCTTTTTGAGATTCATATCAATGAAATAGAAAATGTTAAAAAAAAATTTTTACAAATATGTAGTTTTAAGCTGGGAATACCCCAAATTGATAATCATTCAAATTACAACCGTGTTCTTAGTATTTTGGGTATGTGTTCACTTCAGGGCAGGAGGTTACAGGCCTATATGTGTTTTTTGTTCAAATTAATTAATGGGCATGTTGACTGTTCTTATTTACTAAGTAAAATATCTTTACATGCCCTACATCGAACCCGTTCCAATTTTTTATTTTACCCAGAAAACGTCGCCCGAAATTATGGCTTGCATAGCCCAATTAATAGAATGCAACGTAATTTTAATTAAGTATAATCTGCCAATCCATGGCTCAGTTAGTACCTTTAAAAGTGCCGTGAGACTTCTGACATCATAGACGTAGAGATTATTATATTCTTAAATGTCATTAATAATTAGAATTTTTGTGGTAGTATTTCTTATTGTAATTAGTTTTAGTAATTAATTAACGCAATGCTTTACTGTTTATTATTTCTTATGTAAAATGGTATATCCGTAAATAAATAAATAAATAAATAAATAAAATAAAATGTCAAATTAAGTATTTAATTTAAAGGGCCCAATATTAAAAGTAGATGTTTAAAAGGTAATCAAACTAACGATTCTAATAATTTAGTTAATGAATTTAATATCCGATTAGTTTACTACTGACAGATAATGACGTTATATCAAAGTCAGTAGAAGAAACAACGCCCTGGGGCATTAAAAATAATAATTTGGTTTATTATTATTAAAACCAGAATTTTCTTTAATAACACTTTCAGTCGACGTATACCCCTGAGGCACTGTGTCGACTTCAAGCGTTATTAGCCTTAAAATACCCTTGATACCTTAAATAGGCTAAAAAATAATTCATCCGGGACACAGGGATTATCATGTAGTCGCAGGTTATGGCGGCTTTATAAAGTGTTAAAAAAATTATTACAAAAAACTACTAATTCAATTTACCTCTAATTTTTCACAAAATCATGTTTGATATAGGGATAAATTGGTAAAATTCTGGTGAGGAGCCTTTATGGGAAAAAAATGATAACCTTATTAAATGTTAAAAAGGTCAGTATCAAAAACTACTTATCCAATTAAGTTGAAATTTTATACAAAAAAAGGTGGCGGAACAAAATAGCGGCTTAATAAAGTGTTAAAAAAGTATCGCTAAAAAACTAATAATCCACTTTACCTCAAATTTTGCTCAATAATCAAGTATGACATAGAAATAAACTGGCAAAATATTAGTGACGAGCCTTTATGGTGAAACAAAATAGTTGCCTAATCAAATCTTTAAAATATTAGTATCAAAAAACTACTTATCCAATTAAGTTGAAAATAAAAATCATGTGTAACACAAGCTTAATAATTATACATAATCAACGCATTATTATTACGTGAACTGAATAAGAAATAACAAGTAATGATTGAATTGTATTTCTTTAGCTTGCAAGTTAGATACTGTTGCAGCCTACATATTGTTCAAAGAACAAATATGTCTCTTCTTTTCAAACTAAAAATTTTAAAGGAAACAGCTACCAAAAATATTATTTGGCACTTGAACTTCTCATACTTTTTGTCAGTACTTGTGACAACTACTATAATTTTCAGTATTCTTCGATGCATTTGTCCCTTTTAATAATAATAATAACGACTACACGAACACAGAATTAATTTTAACGACAGAAAACCATTGCAAGTCATATTTATCTTAGCTTGCACAATTATTATTTTAATTATAACGCCATAATACAGAAACTGCCAAGAAGCGTAACTATTAGCCCTTGGAGTATTATGTACCGTAATTATGTTCCTAAAATACTAACGCGGATGGAAATTAATTCTATTCCAAGGGCATTGTCACAGAATTATCTTAATAAACCTGAGGAGAAAACGAGGCATGGAAAATATTTATTTAGTCAAGTCATGAAGTGTCGTAAAGAAAGCAGCGTAGAGAGATGTGTTAATTACCGAATCAAAAAAAAATATAGAAAACTTTAAAAGTTTATCTAACGGTGCACACATAAATATACTGTAAGTTTCGTGCACGAAAACGAATTTTCTATTTATTACTATTACTACGCTCACGAGCAGGGTTGAGTCAGTGGAAAACCTAGGGGAATCTACTTGGGTAAAAAACCGTAGAATACTTGTTTCATACGTGTGTAGAAAAAGCGAGGATTTCTACCAAGATAAAATACATCAAGCAATGAGTTTATAACTAGCATAATTTTTTTTATTTTTATGATTTATTATTTTTATATTATATATAAAATATAAAAAATAAATTTTTGCTTTTTAAAATTTGAAAAAATCGCTTTGCCATCGATTCAACAATAATATTAAGTAAAACAATAATAATTTATAAAATATGGTAACTATTGACCTGATGTGCTTGTAAACAATTTTTAAATAATTTTAAATTATTATTCTAAAACTCTCAAAATGTATGCAGTATTGTGAGTTTTTTTCTAATAAATTTTGCATAGAGCCGCACGTTTATTTTTATTCATAATTGGTAAAAATGTACTCTTTTTTTACTGGTATTTTTATTTTAACTTATTATTTAACTAGTTATGAACTTAAGGTTGCAACCCGTCCTGGTTTAGCAAGAATTATCACGGAATGAGGTCTGGTATCGAGGCTGATTTATTACAAAAAGCTACTAATCCAATTTACCTCTAATTTTTGCACAGGATCATGTTTGATATAGGGATAAACTGGTAAAATTCTGGTGAGGAGCCTTTATGTTAAACAAAATGTTTGCCTAATTAAATGTTTAAAACGTCAGTATCAAAAAACTACTTATCCAGTTAATATATATTAGCAGCTCAGTAAAATGTTAAAAAAAGTATCGCTAAAAAACTAATAATTCAGTTTACCTCAAATTTTGCTCAAAAATCAAATATGACATAGAGATAAAGTGGCAAAATATTGGTAACGAGCCTTTATGGTGAAACCAAATATTGACCTAATAAAATGTTTAGAATATGTAAAACAACAAACATTTTTTCAATTCTATATCGTGAAACAAAATGACGGCCTAACTAAATGATTAAAAAGTAAGTAAAAACCTATTTCCAGAATATTTTTTTTTTTATAGAGGAAAATAACAAATGTCATAACTGATTTTTTTATAGGTCGTGTAAATAATTGATATTTATATAATGTGTTAATTTATTACCAAATAATTATTCGGATATTTAGACTGTAATATATGTGTGTTGGAATCCGTTACGAGGAAAGTTCCGGGGTAAAAGCCGATTTACGGCAAATACGGCAAAAGCATAGCACACGAAAAGTCCTTGTCCGCTGTAGGCAGGATTTGCTTTGTGCGAATCTATTTAGAAACCCTCGCTTTTCCTTTTAAAGACACTCCCCTTTCCACTTTCCCAGGAATACTCTATATAACTTCACTATTTAAACACTTTATTTCGGGAGGTTAAGATCTTAGCGTAGTACTATTCGGCATGTTTAACAATTTTCAAAAACGTTGCTCCCGTCAGCGATCACTTCAGCCAAATGTCGCTATTTTTGTATAAAAAGAATCACATTTCAAGGAGATATAAGTTACTTTCTTTAAGGAAATATGTCATACATTTTGAATTTCACATACACATTTTTTTTAAATATATGTTAGTCTTAAGCGGCCTATACACATAGAAACACAGTTCGCAAACTTGGTTCGTGAAAGTAATAAAAGAAACGATATATTTGGGGAAAAAATGGCTGCAAGAAAGAGAGCGTGAAGTCACGTAAATAATTTACATATGCTTAAACCAATTATAAAGACGTGCAATTTTGTTTGCATTTAATTGGCCCACTTTTGCGTAATTTGATATATGTATATATAGAAATATGTCTTGCCGTCTGTATGTAGGATAAACAGATCAAAGTCCACGGTGAACAATAAAATATAGAAATATTTGGACTGAAATAAAAATTATTACTCTTTAAGTTGTTTTATCAGTATTAGGAATAAACAAATTTTCTTCAGATTTGCATGATTTCTCTTGGACAGTTAAAAATAAAAGGAATGGTTCTCAAGCCGAGATTTCCAATTCAACGCAAAACATTATTCACCGTGGACATTGATCTGTTTATCCTACATAAAAGTGAACTTGGATTGTGAATACGGCTTTTGAACAAAGTTCACGAACCGTGGTGCTATATGTATAGGTCGCTTGATTATGTGTGTAGGCTGCTTGACTCATTCAGGATTTACAAATAAAAAATCGATAATTTTTCTTTACCCCGAACTTCCCTCGTTATGATTTTTTCTCCATTTGTTAGGAATAGTGAAGGGTGATCCAATTTAGTAGATAGTCACAGTATATATGTGTTACATATACTGTCTTTTCAAACAATTTTATTGTTTACAAGTTTCTTTCTACCTATGGCACACTTGACTTTTAGGCATAATGTTGAATTTTTAAAAAAATTATTTGGCCCCCATTTTGTTTCGCCATCTTAAATTCGTACCACAACTTTACCAGTTTATCTCTCTATAACACTTAATTCTTGCACAAAATTTGAAATTAATTGAATAAGTAGTATTTGCAGGCTGAATATTTTATTAGGCCGCTATTTTGTTTTGCTCTCTTAAATTCATATCAAAATGTTACCAGTTCATTCTTATATAACACTCGATTTTTGTGTAAAATATGAGGTAAATTGGATAATTAGTTTTTTCGTAAGTATTTTTTTTTTACTTTATTCCGGCACAGTGGATTTTTACCAAAATTTTAGCAGGTCTTCCCTTATAATCCTTTATTTTTCACTAAAATTTTAAGTCAATTTGGTAAGTAGTTTTTAAGCTATGCTGACAGACCGACAGACGGACCAACGATATTGATAAAACATATTTTTTGGCATTGAGGGACGCTAAAACGATAAGATATGTAAAACTTATGCGGGTGGATTTCCCAATTACAAACATTTTATTTGGCCGCCATCTTGAATTAGTAACACAGTTTTACTAGTTGATTCCTATACCACAATTAGTTATGGCCCACAATTTGAAATCAATCGATTACGCAGTTTTTTCAGGCTGAATTTTTAAATTATTTATTATGCCGCTATTTTGTTTGTTCATCTTTGATTCGTACTAACATTTTACCAATTGATTCCAACTTAATACTTGATGTTTGTGCAAAATTTGAGATAAATTGGATAAGTAGTCTTTTATTAATAATTTCTTTAACATTTCACTAGGGCAACATTTTTGTTTGGCCATATTTAATTTTTGATCGAAATTTGAAGTCAATCGGGTAAGTAGTTTGTAAGCTATGCCGCGAATTAAGAAACGCAGAGACAGACGGACGGACCGACGGAATTGATAAAACATATTTTTTGGCATCTAGGGACGCTAAAACGTGAAGATATGTACAATCTAAAACAGTGATTTTTTCACGATTACAAACATTTTACTTGGCCACCATTTTGTTCGGCCATCTTGAATTAGTATCACAATTTTACTAGTTGATCCCTATGCCACAATTAGTTATGGCACGCAATTGGAAATCAATCCATTACGTAGTTTTTTCAAGCTAAATATTTAAATATTTTATTAGGCCGCCATCTTGGATTTGTACCAAAATTTTACTGGTTGGTTCCAACATAATACTTTGATGTTTTTGCAAATTTTGAGATAAGTTGGAAGAGCAGTTTTTTAATAATAATTTTTTTCAACATTTCACTAGGCCGCCATTTTGTTTCGCTATATTGGATTTTTATCAAAATATTACCAGGTCATCCCCATATGACTCAATTTGAAGTCAATCGGGTAAGTAGTCTTTAAGCTATGCCGCGTATTGAACAGACATATAGACAGAAAAACGCTCATGCTCGATCCAGAAGGGCGAAAAGAAACATACACGTCATCGAACCTCGTAATGTGGGGGTCATAACTTTTACCGTCTGTTAATCAAATATTTCCATAAAAAAGAAGAACAAACTGATATTACAATAAGTTAACATGGACTAAAACACGTGATATTCATTTATTTATTATCGGCGGTTAAAAAAATTACGATATGTGTTTCTGTAGTTTTAGAACATTAATGTATGATCAATAGAACTTTTTAAAGCTATACAGGATTAAGAAAAAATCAAAATGAAAATTTATAAATTAAATATTATATGGTTTAGGTGATTCACATCAAAGCCAGAGCCGTTTGTATAATTTATTATTTTCATTTTTTTAGCACGTTTGTAAATCTATCAAAGTTATACATGTTTTCGATCTTGATTTGTAGAAGATATTTCTGGGTAATCTTTAAAAATAAAGGTATAAAACCTGGTATTTTTATAGTCTGCAAGAAGATGCCCATTTATTGAAATAATATTATACCGGGTGTATCATTTAAAATAACAAAGTCGAGGCTCCATTTTTTAAATTCCAATTGTCATTTGTTTACATTTTTAGCAAATCCTGATGGCTCAGAGGAAACCTTAAAACTTTTTGATACAATATTTATGAATATATCTAAAAATTTAGCTCGTAGGCCCCGTTTAAAATATAATCAGACACCCTGTAGTTATATTCAAAAAATCGGTAAATTTCCTTTACCCAAAACTTCCCTCGTTTTGATTTGTTTCCATTTGTTAGGAATAGTGAGGTGTGACGCAATTTAGTTCAGTACATAGTCAAAGTATATATGTGTTACATATACTGTCTTTTCATTTTTATTGGGCGCCATTTTGTTCCCTCATATTGGATTCCTACCAATATTTTACCATTTCCTTTTTACCTACGCCACAATTGACTTTTGGGAATAATTTAAAATACTAGGTCCAGTAGTAGGTAATGACTGATAAAATGGTTTTCATGCCGGATATGGAATCTATATATGTGTCCTGCGGATGTAACAATAGAATTGCGAAACATCGACAATTTAAAAAATCTTTTGTTTTTTAGTGTGTACTAACCCCAATTAATACACCACTTTAACAAAACAACAATTGTTAGCGAAGACCATTTAATTTCCGGGAAATATATGCAGACCAACGGAGTAGGTAAAGACTGATAATATGGGTGTCATGTAGGATATGGGATCTATGTGTGCTGACGATGCAGCAAAAAAGATGTTGCGAAACATCGACAATCTAAAAAAAAGCTTGTTTTTTTTACTGGATCTTAACCCCAAATAATACACCACTCTAACAAAATTATTTTAATATTGTTCCGCCATATTGGATATTTACCAAAATATGAACAGATCATTCCCATATGACCCTTAATTTTTGATGAAAATTTGAAATCAATCTGGAAAGTTGTCTTTAAGCTATGCCGCAAATTTTCAGACAGACGGACCGACGGAATGGATAAAACATATTTTTTGCCATCTAGGGACGCTAAAACATAAAGATGTGTAATACCTAAGAGGGTGATTTTTCACGATTACAAACATTTTATTTGGCCACCATTTTGTTCGGCCATCTTGAATTAGTGCCACGCTTTTACCAGTACCACAATTAGTTATGGCACACAATTTGAAATCAAACCATTAATCAGTTTTTCAGGCTGAATTTTAAAATATTTTATTAAACCGCCATTTTGCTCCGCCAACCTGGATTCATACCAAAATTTAAGATAAATTGGATAAGTAGTTTTTTAAAAAAATTTTCATAACATTTTACTAGGCCGCCATTTCGTTTTGTCATATTGGATATTTACCAAAATCCTGGCCATCCCCATATGATCCTTAATTTTTGACCAACCTTTGAAGTCAATCGGGTAAGTATTTTTTAGCAAGGCTGCGAACAGATAGACAGACACAGACAGACAAGCCGACAGGCGGACCGACGGAATTGATCAAACATATTTTTTGGCATCTACGGACGCTAAAATGTAACCTGTACAACCTGAGAGAGTTATTTTTTTACGATTACAAACATTTTATTTGGCCGCCATTTTGTTTGGCCATTTTGAATTAGTGCCACAATTTTACTAGTTGATCTCTACACCACAATTAGTTATGGCATACAGTTTGAAATAAAGCCATTAAGCAGTTTTTTCAGACTGAATTTTTAAATATTTTATTAATCCGCCATCTTGGATTCGCACCAAAATATTGCCAGTTGAGTCCGACATAATACTTACTGATTAGCAAAGTTTGAGATAAATTGGATAAGTACTTTTTCAATAATATTTTTTTTTAACATTTGACTAGCCCGCCATTTTGTTTCGCCATTTGGAGTTTTAATAAAATGTTACCAGGTCATTCACATATGACCCTTAATTTTTGACTAAAATTCAATCGAGTAAGTAGTTTTTTATCTACGCCTCGAACAGACAGACAGAACAACGGAATTGAGAAAACATGTTTTTCGTTATCTATAGACCCTGAACCGTGAAGATCTGAAAAATTATCGGAGTATGGTTTTTTCATGATTATAATACTTCCCTTTTACAAGGGAAGTAAAAAGAAAAGTTAGAATTCATGATACGCATTTTGAGGCATTAGTGTTGATTTAAAGCCTCTTTCCTTTTTGGTGAATTGTAACACTGCACTGTATATATTCATCTCTATCATTTAAATCTTTATAATCAGGAAAATAAGTAAAAAATGAGGAAGTTGTCCCGAGATATGGGGAAAAAAATAACTTTGTAAAAATTATTTGGGGCCGGTTAATGTTTCCGAAATTTTTGCACAATATTATATAACGCCCCGTACCATAGATGAACACAACTGTAATACAAATCCACTTAGTCTCAGACTTAGTCTAAACGTTATACATTATCGAAACCAGAGTTATTGGGCTTTAGAAGCAAAAATTTAATGATTCTTAGCAAATGATAATAAGCTTAGATTAAATAACCTGTATTACCAAAAAAATAGGCGACCTCTCAACATCGATTGATTTTTCTCTACTGAAATTGGCAATTTTTCCGAGTGTGCAGTGTTAATAATATGACGGACTTTAAACAAAATTTAAAAATGTTTCTTATCTCTTAATTTTCCACCAGGTTATTTTAATTATTTCAAAGAAATACACACAGTTTCAGCCTGGATTAAAAAATCAAGTATAAAATGTTTTAAGGCCCAATTACCCCGCAAGAAAAGTCTGATAGATGCTTAAAAAAAAATCGGTAAATTGGCTTTACCCGAAACTTCCCTCGTTATGAATCCTTGCATTTATTAAGGGAATAAAATATAACATGATTTATATATTTACTGTATAGTGTGTCAGGTTATATTTTAAATGGGGTCTACAAATTTAAGTTTTAGAGATATGTTGTATATCTGATTTTTTCTGAGCTGTCAGAATTTGCAAAAAATAAACAAATGACAATTAGAAAGCGAAAAAGTAAGCATCTACTTTATTATTTTAAATAGAACCCCCTGTATAATATTATTTCAATGAACGAAGATGCCCGTTGCTGATTGTAGATTTAATGCCTTTATATTTAAAGACAACCGATAAAATTGTTAAGAACGCTGCCGTAAGAGATGGTGTACTTATGTATATGTTCTCTCTTGTTCTAACGCATTGCTCCTTATGACAGGCATTTTTATAATGAAATAACAGTCTATGCTCATATTTTTACTTTCTGATTGTCATTTGTGAACTTTATGGAAAACCCTGTCGGTTCAGAGAAGAACATAAAATATATATATATATATATACATACACAATATTTTTTGATATCTTTAAAAGTTAAGCTTATAGACCATGTACCTACATATGAATAAATTACCACGTGTTGAAGAAAGGATTCATAATGAGGAAGATTCCGGGTAAAGCCAATTTACAAATTTTTTAAAATGAATTTTTATATTACTATTATTATTAGCTTTTTATTATTTATTTTTATAATTTTATTTTCTTGGTTTATAAAAACGAATTATGTAATTTATTGGACTCCTCCATAAAATAAGATGTTATTCCAGGAAATGAAATTTTACCGAATATAGAAACATTTTATTAAGCCGCCATTTTCTATTGCCATATAGGATTCGTCCGAGAATTTAACCAGTTACAAAATTTGCCGTACATTCGATAAGTAGTCTCTTAATAATGATTTTTCTTTTAACATTTTGTGGGGTAAACAATTTTTTAAATCATTTTGGATTTTATGACCCTTGATTTTTGACCAAAGTTTAAAGTCATTCGAATAAGTACTTCTTGAGTTATGCCACGTGAAGACAGACTAATAGTTCGACGGACCGACAGACCCACGGAAATGAGGGAACGTGTTTTTTCAGGGTCTACGGACCAAAAACACCAAATGCTGCAAAAATCTTGGCTGGTGATTTTTACATTACAATACTTCCCTCCTACGAGGAAAGTATCATGTATACATAGTGTTCCTGTTACAAGGGAAGTAATCATATATACCTTTTATGAGATCATTTTTATAAGCCAGATAAAGAAATTATAAGTTATGTGTTGTGACTTGTTGAGATTTTCATGAGCTTTAATAGATATAAATTTTAAACGAGGCTACAATCTTAACTTTTAGAGGTGTTAAAAAATATTGTACATAAAAGTTTATGGTTTTCTCTGGACCGTCAAGATTTGCTTAAAAAAATCAATACATGGCCACTGGAAAGTAAAAAAATGAGCATCGACTTTGTTATTTTTCGTAGAACACCTTGTATAATATTGTTTCAATTATTTCAATAAATGGGCAGCTTCTTTCTGATTATAAAAATACCATATTTGACACCTTTTATCAGTAAAGTCAACCGACAAAAACCCTACCATGAGGGTTAATATGTTAAAAAGAGAGTCCATAAGTACTAATTAAAAAGGCCTCTTATAGCAAAGTTCTTTAGTTTTTTCTTCATATATATTCTCGTGCAATTGCACCGTATGATGGTGAGAATACCCAACTGAAACGTCGGTTTTTTGGAAGTTTGACAATTTTTAAGGGTTGGCCCTGTAGCTTTAGCTTTAATATTTGTATTAGACAAAAGGTCATTTCATTTAGTTCAGTTTGGTGCCTCTAGGGTACCACTGTTAAGTTTGTTGCTTTGATTTAATATTTTGTACTCAGTGCCGCATTCGGCAGACACTAGAGATTGCTGACTATATGATTTGTAGCTTGAAGAGCTTTGTAAGTTTTTATTAAGTTCCAAAGAACTGTCATTAATAATTTGATGCTGAGGACTGTGACGTCGACTGACCAGTAAATTAGGCAAATTCTTAGAGTTAATTTCATTATGTAAAGGCTCCAATTCGGCCCTACATGAAGTGTCAACATGATTTTTTTAAATTTTTCTTTTGGGAGTAGCCATTGGCTATTTCTATTAAGCTATTACTTTCTGTTTTTATGTCCTCACCTTCATAAGATAGGTTTCTAATACTACTTAATTCGTTCTTATTGCTAAAGATACTTAGATAAATTACATCAAGCTCATTTTTCAAGTTAGTCATACTCAAGGGAATACTTTTTAAAAGAGTATTATTTATTAGGGCTAACCCCGAAGGATTGTCATGTCTCTAAGGGAGAAGAAAAGTCGCTGGGCGTGAAATTAGCCATATTTATTGGAAAACTGAGCCTGAAGGTGGTCTCTGCCCAAATATGCTATTTAATAATTATTTTTATTTTTACCAAATTTTACAACTGTGAAACAAGTTCAGTAGTCAGTTTGTTTAAATGATAGTTTGCTAAAATACAATTCTAATTTATATTTCTTGAATCTAACTACGTTCAGTTCACCTTACCAACGTGGACGCTGGGTGAATAAATGTCTATTACTAATTTACAAATTTTTGTTAAAATTAAAACACTGACAAAAGTGGCGTACTTTCTAAAAGCTTGGCGTAAAGTCTTCCAGGGGACCTGCAGTTTAGTTTTTGTTTAAAATTGTTCAAAAGTTTATGTTCACTTCACTGATTTTTTGACTAAATCAATTATTCACTTCACAGTTTTTTGGTCCAAAGTTTGTCCAACTTTATATTTACTATCTTTGAAAGCCTAAAGAAAACATAGCAACAAACCCCTTGCGCTAAGTACACTGTTTACAACAGTCTTACAAAACAATTAAAAAATAAACCTTTTCTTTAAAATCTTTACATTTGTCCTGCGGATCTTTTTGTATTTTTACTTTTATTGTTGTTTTTTGGTGGGAAATATTCCGGTTTTCATCAACGTTATAAAATTATAACCTCCTCTCCGGAAGTTTTCAAATAATTCTTTTGATTAGTTACAATTACCACTTACGGACTAACCACTACGTCGGGTAGAGATCATCTGTTTATATTTTTGACAAAAATATTTTTAAGTACAAAAATCACTTATTTATCAAAGCTTATTCGAAAATATTTATAAAAAGAATTTCGCAATTAATAAACTACAATACTAAACAGTTGTTAACAAACATGGTTAAAAGAAAAAAATTTGAGGTTAGCAACAATTAAAATTTTGTTATAAACAATTTAGCAATAATAATTAACACTACTTATTCCACCACGGCGTTCCACGCACCTCGAAAATGTTAGTCGCGAAATTTCTACTGTACGGTAGTTCTAAAATACAAATACAACATGCACATTAAGTATCTTGCACTAAATTAATAAATAAATTCAAATTTTCAATTGTTTATAATAAGGCATGGTTGTTCTAATGCACCTACTACAGACAAGCCTCTACGTTAAGAAAGCCTGTAAGTTTCAGTAGCTGTCGAGCCAAGAGTCTTGATTAGGATATTTAAAAAGCGTAGTTTTCGAAGCTACATCTAAAATATTATTTTAACCTATACATGCCCTAATTCTGGAAACACTCGGTACATGCACTTTACTACTACGAGTTTTATCTGATAAATTTAGGAACCACCCAATCAAGGAGAGAATCTTTATTAGTCACGATTACAAAAAAAGCTCGACTCAATTAAGGTAGAACTTATCAGGTTAAATTGATATATATATATATATATATATATATATATATATATATATATATATATATATATATTTATATATATAGCTCGCAGTATTATGACACTTTTAAAATTAGCAAATGTTATTTATTTAAAATCAACAATATTATTAAGAATCAGATAACACTAGTATTGCCTACAAAGGGTTGTGATCAGTAAGTCAATAAAACAATTTATCAAAAATTAATTCACACTAAAATATAACACAAGTTATTAAATGCTCAATAGTTCAATGAGAAAAAATTATTAACTTTGAATATTTTGAGTAAGTTCACTTCTTGAAAAAACAAGGGATTCAAGGGAATTAAATGCACTACCGGATTACTTCAAATAAAATAATAAACACTTGTAAGATTTCGCCAAAATAATTATTAAGCACAAAGTGCTAACTAATAGCTTCAAATAGGATTACAAAAAGCCAAGACTCGGAAGGCCGCATACCTGTAGTTTGTTCTACATGATAATTTTGGAGCACCAGTTTATCTTCTGTTCTTCCGATTACCCCAGCAAGCTCTACGGATACATTGTTAGTATGACAATGAATCAGACAAGCAAAAATCCTACTTTAGAGCTAAGTGCTATGCAAAATTTCAGATAGAAGCTCCGTTGAAGGAAACATTCGTTATCGATGGCTTCGGTGCTATACGCGTTGACGTATGACTTGAACTTACTAAATTATGGCCAAAAAGTGCCTTAGTTTTGTTAGCGATCCGCGATCTTCACCCGAAATGCACATTTGAACCAATCAGAGCGAAGTTGCACTCTTGGCACTCTGGGAATGTTGGTCATTTCTAAATTCGATTAGAAATCAACAGGTTTATTTAGCCCGGCGATTCTTGCATTATTTAATAGTAGTCCACACACCTACTTTATGTGGGCATCGTCGCCGTGGCCTTAAAAGAGTTATTGTGCCGCGTAAGGACGTTTTTAGGTGTAAAATGAAAATCGATCAAAATCATCCTTTCGGTTTTTCCGGAATTTAAAAAATGTTATTCTTGATAAACGAAATGATTTGTTTTTCCCTGTCTTTTGATGCCAGTACGAGCGCGCTAGGTTAGAATTTGTAAAAATTCCGACCGTTCTTTTCGATCGAAAATTTGCCACGGTGGAAATAAAAACAAAAAAATTCTTAAAAATTGGAGGCTTATCTACTTCGAAAGATGTAGCGAAAATATGCATTTTTTCTTAATAAATTTTATTTTTATCACTTTTCGTTTAGACGCCATTAGTGAAGATAGAAAGTTAATTTTTTCAGAGAAATTTCACTTAAAAATTAAAAGTTGACCAAAAAGGTCATGCTATGATTCAAAATGAAGCTTATGACAAAATATACCTTTCTGTTTAGTTTTGAGCTTATTATATCTCTTAGTTTAGGTTTTATGAGGGGTTTTAGGGTTAGATGAAAATGAGCCTATTTTGAACTTTGGCTCAAACTTTCAGAAACAGTGCATTTTGACTATATCTTTCATATTCTGAAATTTTGAAAATATCTCTTCAAACAAAAAATCTCATTTTTTAGATACCCCTAACTTGGAGCTCTCGTATCGTCCTGTATATGAGCTGTTAAAAATTGCAAGTAAGGTTTTTCAGTATCCTCTGTTATTCTCGCACCTGAATATAAACAATGAACTCATATAAGTTGTCGACTCGCTTATATTTTATCCACTTATTGTTGCAGTGAACATTCAAAATTTGATTCAACTTGCCTCTTGTTTATTTGCCTGAAGGGCTTATGATATCTAGTTAAAACTTTTAGGTTAAAAAAACAACAAACGGGTATAATCTTATTGTAAAAGCTTTGACTGTTCTTAAAGTCTTTATTCACTTGTATTTTAAATGGTTATATTTGCGTCAAGTGAATTTTCATACTCCGACCGAGCAGGCACTATCTTCCATTATCTCTTGTTTGTAAAGGGATAGGAAAAATCATTCCTGCGCCCAAAATGTTTTTCAGAATAGTTTTAAGTAAGATATGTGTGGACAATATTGGCTTAGGGCCTTAAATTTAGCTATGAATGTTTTTTAAAAGTTATTTCGTTTTCTGCTTTTTAAGAAAAAGATTAATAGGTTTTTATATCGAACTTTCTGGTGTCTTTAAACTTTACATAATGCTTTTTATATTAAAAAGATACGATTTCACGACACCTGTATATCTTCAAATAATTTTAAATAGCTCTATCTAATTTGCATATATTCCACACGTTATATTTAGAAGGAAATTACCGTTTAGCAGCTAAAAACCGACGAGTCTGGATACCTACCTCAATTGGGAAATAATTTATCGTGAGTTTAGTACAGATTTGTTACTAATGTAACACCGGTTTGTTTTAAAACTGTCACAAAACTAGATATAAGAAATTCATATTTTTAAAAACTTTTTTTGTATTTAGTACTGAGCTAACGTATAACGAAAGCTTTCACGGCTGTGGACAATTAAAAAAACATTGTTCTTAAGATTAGACCGTATCAAAATGGAATCACTTTCCGACGTTTCGCATTCGATTGCAAGAGGCATCTTCAGCGATTTTTACTTCACGAGATCGGAACACTGAATCAGCCTGAAGAGACTTAAGCGGTCTATTTATAGTCGACCTGTGTTTTCCGTGACCCGGTGTAATGATTGGTTTCCACGCATGATGTAGACTGAAGCCCGTATCTTTATTAAAATTGTTAGGATGCTTATAAACTTCAATAGATTCTCTAATTTTCCGTTTATAGAATCTCAAGATCGATGCAAAAACTTTGGTTTCTTTTACATTTATGACATGTACAGTTGAATGTTGGTGTTCAGATACAGCAGATTGTATAACTTGTTTCTTTCTAATACATCTTTCATGTTCCTTAAGCCTATTCGATATCGCTCGTCCAGTTTCTCCAATATAGACATCGCTACAGGAACAAGGAATTGCATATACTCCTTTCGTTCAATTTCCATTGTAAATTTTATATTAGGGTGATGCTGATTCATATTATTAAGAAATACAGGGAGGTTTTCTGGATCATGCGGCCATATAACCAGGATTTTGGCTTTATTGGAGACTACTCTAAGGCTTCCTTCTCAAAAGCTCCCATGAAGATATTGGCTACAAAGGGTGACATCGGAGATCCCATGGCTCCTAAAGTTTATTCATAAAAAAATCCTTGAAAGACAGATCTGGAAGTGAGTTCTCAATATTATTGTGGTGAAAAAAGTCTGATATTATGGAAATTGAATCATTAGTACATTCATATATAGAGATTCTACATCGAAACTAAGATATTTTTTGGATCTAATAAGATTGCTTTTAATTTTTCTACAATGCTTAGAGTTTTGTATATATAAATGTATTTTTCCTGTAAAATTATTAAGAATATTTAAAAGATATTGACCGATTTTCTAAGTGGGCAATCCTATTGCACTGACAATATGTCGAAGTGGCACATTAACCTCATGTATTTTAGGTAGTCCCTGGAACTACGAGATCTTTAAGCTGGCCTTAACGTCTTCTTCTCCTCTGCTAGCAAATACGATGCGTTTATGAGGTTGGTTATCCGTCTCTCGATTTTGTTAGTCGTGTCTGCTATGATCACTCTGCAGCTGCGATAGTTCTAAAGTAGTTGTATCTTCTCCACGTATTCTGTTTTCAGTCTGTTTCACGTCCATGACATTGGCATTTCCCTTGTCTGCTGGAAGGACCAAAATGTCTGTACTGTTGTTTTTGTATTTTTTTATCGCCGTTTGACCTACTGGCGGCTTACAATAGCGTTAATTTCCATTACATTGCATTAAACCATGACAATTGTTTGGACACACAGTGTCTTCTTCGGATGGAATTTATAGTTGAAGTTTATCTTCATTTCTATATACATCTTTCAAAAACAAGAAACAAAAATATCGGAATTTACAAGTACTAAAACAAATAAAGGTTTAACAAAAGGTAATTATCCAAATCTGCCTCATTATGCCTCATTATTTAGTAATAGCCCAGATGTTTTAAGTTTATTAATTTCCATACTTTCTAGAAAATTAAGTGTCTTTGATTTTATTTCAGAATGAAAGTGTTGCCTAATGTGAATTATTTAAATTTTTTATGTAACTATGTAACATCTGTCAATTTGGCCAATATACATTTTAGGACAAGAACCACACTTCAGCATGTAAACTCCTGATTTCTTCTTTTTGTTTTCAGTGAGTTTATTATTTTTTATTATTTTGTCTAACGTATTGTTGGTTTTAAAACTGATTTTTAACCCATTTCTAGAAAGGTGTCTAGGCATTTTGGTACTCAATTTACCGATATGCGTTATAGTTTTAAAAGTACTGTGGTTGACGTTTTTAACTGATAAAAAAACTAAATTGATTACTTTTTTATAAGATTTTTTGGCCATTGGCTGTCTGTTTAATTTAAGTTAGCTCTTTATTGTAATTTTCATGTGATAAAAAGCAAAATTCAATTAAACATCTGAGCTATTACTAAACGATCAAGTAGATTTGCATAATCCCGCTTTGTTAAACCTTTATCAGTTTTATTACTTGTAAATTCCGATATTTTTGTTATCTTGTTTTTGAAAGATGTATAGATAAATACCTCATTGTAAAATAAACTTAAACTGTAAATTCCATCCGAAGAAGACACTATGCATCAAAACAATTGTAATTGTTTAATATAATATAGTGGAAATTAAAGTTATAGACGTTTTATTCAAAAAGAGACATCAAACATCAAATCTGTTTTATTTGATCTACGATAAAAATTTGGATTTTGAATGGACGTTTAGCAGTAAAATGCTAGTACTGCAAAATTGAAAAGGTAAAACCTCAAATACCTAAAATGCGCCAACTAAGGGAATTCAGGATAATTCCTGTAGTTACACTTTTAATGCACACTAGCATAGATTATTTTGGCTCATTGTATGTTACTGTTAGAAGACATAAAACAAAACGGTGCATTGAACATTCTTTTTCTATGAACGGAACCAATAAGTTTTATGAAGGATGAAACCAACTTTAGAAGAGCCAGTGAAGGGCTCAAATCATCTGTGATAAATCTCGAAAAAGATAAATGAAATACTCATTTACTTAGAACGAAATGGAAAGGCATTTATTCTTCCTTAAGTACGCACATGGGTGGTTGTTGGAAAAGATTAATTTGTTCGGTGAAGAAAGTACTCCAGAACATGCTAAAAGAAAGCGTACCAAAGGATGAAGTTTTGCAAACATTTAATAGCGAGAATGTTAAATAACGGTGAAAAACATCCCAACATAAAATGAACTATTTTATGCAAACTCCCAATTTTATTTAATCATAAGGGAAAAAATAGAAAATACAAATATTAAAGGGTTTATCTGGTACTTTCCAATGCAATATATTTAGACTATTTTAAATGCGAAACAAACAGGCATTTATTTTATAAATAGTACACTATTTTTATATTTAATGACATTCGACAAAGTTTACATAAACTCCAATGTAGTCCTAATAACATTTCGTGGATCAGCTCTGGAAAATATTGGTAAAATCCTATTTGCCTACTATCTCAAAACGTGGAAAATGGATCAGTGATGCAGAACCAGTTGGTGTAGGGAATGTAGTTGTAGTAATACACGAATTTCTTGCTTGAAATTTATGGTCCAAAGTACGAACTGTAAATGTATTCAGGGGAAAGGATGGAAAAGTCCAAGCTGTCGTTGAGACAGTTTCGGAAATTTATTGACGCCCTATTACTACTAGTAGTAGTATTTAGAGGGACGTATAGAAACCTGACTGGTAGGCCTACAAGGCCCTTTCATCTACCCCCAAATCTTCCCTCAACCTCATCTGCCACCGGGTTTCCATCCACAAATCTACCTGTCCTTCCTATATCTTTCCAGGCAAGATCCCTAACTACAGCCCAATACAAGACCGAGGTTTCCTTCCTCTCCTAACACTGCGTGCAGATAGAGTCCTTCTCAATACCCAACATAAAGAGGTGTCCTCAACTGAAAGTGACCCGTCACTCGAATTTGCAGATTAGATTGAAACTATGGCGAAAATTTACGAAGAATTTGCACGGTGGGGAAAGTGTCGCAGTTTGTTATATTAAATGTATAATGAACTTTATTATTCTTACTTTTAAGTTGTTAATTTTCCTTTATTTTATTATGACTCAAATTCTGTAAAAGACAAACTCCGCCCCTGCTGCCTTATTTATCATTATAGCTACCATTAATTTATAAAATCGTATTACAATTTTTCCGACTCAGCTAGAAATGAAGTTTTATACATCTATATTGTGCTCTGAAGAAATATGATGTGACACAATGTTATACCTTGAATACAAAATGCATAAATTATGACACGTTATCCAGGTAGGAATTCGTTTTACTTATCTTGATTTATTAAACGAATCCCTAGCACTTCTCCTGTTTAAAATTCCTTCCTCGCAATCGTTTAGCATTAATTTTTCTTTACAGTATTTGCTTTAATAACTAATTGTAATAATTTTTGCGGATTAATGTTCAGTTAAACCCGTCATTTATTATTTAGACGTTTAATATCATCGCTCACTAAGATCCCTTAAAAATCTTTCTTTTATTTGTTTCCTAATCGTTTTCACTCAGCCCCATTTTTTTCGGTAATATTTGTAGAATATTTATAAATAGTTATTGCAGAATATATATCTTCTGGTCCTATCTATGTCTTTAGGTTTTTCAAGGTGTTAGAAATCAGTAAACACTCAAGTTGGGTTCTGGGAATTGCAATTTATTGTTTTTTGTTCTTTTTGTTTTTGTTCTTTAATATCCTTTTTATTTTTGTCATAAATAAAAGCGGATTTATTATTATTAATATTGTTATTATTATCGTTATTATTTATTTATTTATTTATTAGAAAAAGAATATCAACAGACCAGAAACCCAAATTTGATATTCACAAAATACAATGATGGTGAACAGACTATCGTTTGCTGAAAAATATTATATAATGTATATACTTATTTTATGGGCTACATGAACTAGATATAAAGGGCTTAAACAAATTCGGTGATAATTTAATGAATTACTAAACAAATCAATATCAGCATATCTCAAGTTGAATACAGACAGCATTCTATTAATTGGAGTATTTCTGCCAACCTTTTCTTAAAATCCGCGATTGAGTATTCAAGTTAAGGATATGCTCTGAATCTAGCAGATTATTAACCATTTTAAAGAGAAAAACCATATCGCAATGTTCACGATGAGCATCGAGAGAAAAATAATTAAACTTCTTTCGAAGAAGTGACATGCTAATAATATTTTTGTTAAGTCTCCTTAAAGTGTAAAAATCTAAGAAAATGGTTTTTGGACTTTTTCTAATCTGCTTTTATAAATATTGTACTGTGGGTTCCACACCACAAATGCATAATTCAAGCTACTATAAACAAATAAGAAGTATAGAGTTTTCATTGAGAGAACAGAATGGAACTGTTTACACTGTCGAAAAATAAAACCCAACATTTTGTTTACCTTAGTAACTACATAATCCACGTGGAGCTTGCTTCAAAGGCAAAGTATTAAAATTATAATCGTACGAGAACTATTGAAAATTACGAGTGAACGAAATGAAACAACACTGGCAGTAGTCATATAAGGATCAAGATCGCACTGAAGTAGAAGGCAAGCACTTACATTTTTGATTCTTGAATTAATTTTCAAGTCATTAGCATATAAAGAGAAGTTACAACTTTTAAAACAATGACTTATGTCATTCAGATATATCAAAAATAAAAATGGGCCCAAGTGTGAACCTTGGGGGACTCTAGTAAAGAAGTAGTAGGAAGTAACTAGATAAGATTTCGACTTATGGCCATTAACGACAATCAACTGGCTAATGTTGAAAACATATGATGCCAACCAGCGCAGCATTTTGTCGAATGTTTTACTAAAAATCAGTATACACGGAGTCATTCTGAACATTGCATTTAATATAAAGTTGGTATATTGTGCGAGATTTATTTCTACAGATCGGTAAGGAAAAAAAAATGCTGTTCCTGTAAGATCTCTAATTTGACATTATTAAGCAAGTGTTTATGCACGACACATCCAAGAACTTTACTAAAAATATTTAACTTACAAATTCGCTGTAATTGTAGACGTAATTTGAATCGCCACTTAAAAATATGAACAACATAGGCGCTTCCTTCCTTTTCGAAGCGAAAATACAGTGTGAAAAGAATTTATTGAATGTTAATGGAACGTACAAATTGTCCTTACATCTCCTAATAAACATAAATAATAATAATCCATTAGAGCCACCAATCTTATTCTCACCCAGCCCTGCCAAAATTTGCTAAACGTCCTACTCTGGGAGTTTTATTTTATTTATTATTATACAATTTAAATGACTAGTTCCATAGTCCCTCCAGATAAGTTGCTTTGTTAATTGTCTCAGTCTACAAAACAATTGACAGTCTATTGGACATTTTGTTTTCATTTTTTATATTGTCTATTTTTTTGAAAAAGAAATTTAATAGTATTGGGACTAAAATAAATCGGATATTTATTATTTACGTTCCTTTTAGGTACATTATTTTGAATCATTTCGTTCAACCGTTCATACAGGATATCCACACATTGATCAACACTACCACAGTCCATAAACGGCATTCGCCAATTAATACCAAGGATTTGGAAATTAATCGCTTTTAGTTACCTTTTTGAATATGGTTATATACACACAAGAATAATACTTTTCACTAAGTAATATAATGGTTACTGTGGATTGGTTATGTGTTAGAATGGATAGTTATAATAAGTTAATAAGGGTATAGAGGGTTTTCATTTATATTTTGATACCTACTTACACCTTTACCTATGACAATAAATATATAAGCTGTAGAATTTTTCTTGTATTATCATTTAAGGATTACAAAATCTGAAAAAAAAACACTAAAAATTGGAAATATAGAGACAACCTATATTTTTTTATAGATCACTATTTAGATTACTGTTCCATTAAATGACTATGTTCTCGCTGATTAGAAATATACCCGTTGACAAAAAAACCTGGTATAAGAGGCAATGCGTTAGGGAGAGGCAATATTCTAAGTAGTGATGTTTCGTTCGTATATCGTTTTGTTCTTTACTTACATACTTACTATTGTACTCCAAGACATCAGTCACTATTATGATAAACTTATTAAACGTGGTTGACTTAAAAGATTGGAAGAAATGTATATTTAGCAAAAATATGTGACAAATATTATAAATAACAGTATAAAATGTATTATAGTTTCTATTATTTATGGTAAAAACAACATATTTAGAACATACAGAACTATAAAAAACAGTGTCAGATTAGTGTATCACCAACTATATGAAAAAAAAGAATATTTGAGAACGTTTACACTTAATTATATTTTAAAAAATATGACTAAGCTATGCTGAAAAACAGCAAAAATATAGTACTGTTTTTCTGGTCATTTTGAGAAATGCATAACTCCATAGCTATATTTTTAATTTAAATTTTAATTAAGCGTTTTCAACTAAATTGTCTTAAGAGTTATGAAACAGCTATCTCACCGGGGTATCCCGCATTATCCTACAAAAACAAAACACTTGTAAAATGCGAATATAGGCAAAGAGTATCTAATTTTGAACAACAAACAACATAAAACAATAAAACGCCGATGCTGACCCGGCTCAACGGCTCAAATAAATTCAAATAACCGATGCAGGAAAGGCTGGTATCGTTTCAAGTCCCCGTAAATTCAATTAAAATTTAGTAACCTTTAGACTTGGACTGACAAACGGAAATGAAATGAAACGAAAGCCTGAAAGTAACTTTTTAGTCTTTTAAAGTCTTTTACATATTCAAAAATCGTGAAGTTTAGTAATCTCTGTTAGGCTTACTTTGTAACTATTGGTTTGTTACTTTACATCTCTAACACATAAAAGTGGAGTTAATACATTGCCTCTTTTGGAAGTGTTTTTAACAATTTTTTCAGTTATTTAAAGATAAAGCTATCAGATCTGTCATCTGTCTTGTCAGAGAATGTTTAATTTTAAAAAATATAGGGTCTATTCCTATTTTTAAATGGATTTTTTAAAATTTTTATATCATTAGAAGATAAAACAGAATAATCCTAAAACTTTTGCATATAAAATATGAATGTCTCTCATATAGTTAAAGCTGATGTAGCTAGATGTACAATAATCTAACTTTATTTGAAGTACAAACTTAGGAACTATAGGGGCTTTGCGTATATCTGTGACTAAAGCAGGTCCGTCAAGCGGGGTTTTTAGAAATCATTGTAAGGAAGATTTAAATACATTCTGTCCGACGTTATTTGGTAGCTATAGTATATGTGTATAGAATCTTATTTAAAAATTACTTATTTATATTTTATAAGCGAAAATACATAAATATTGGTACAGTAGAGTACACTATTGTATTCATCAATTTGAACTTAATTTTCACTGGTCATTTGCATGGATCTTTTTTGTTACAAAAATTTAGTAGAACATTCCTTCGGATATTTTACACACTTAAGTTATAAGTTTTCTTAAATATTTTTACTTTAGATCCACTGTATGCTACCTCCCAAATTTTATTTAATCATGAGGGAAAAAAATGGAAAACACAAATATTAAAGGATTTATCTTGCATTTTCCAATGCAATATATTTAGACTATTTTAAAAGCAAAACAAAAAGAAATTTATATCATTATATTATAAATAGTACACATTTTTTATATTTGTTGGCATTCGAGAAAGTTGACATAAACTCGATTGATATAGTCCTACTGCACACAATATTTGTTAAGTTCTTTCTCTAAAACGTTACTTTTTAGGGCCGGGCAGGTATATAATATACGGAATATTTTAATTTAAAAACAAAAATAATTGATATGTTTATTTGTAACCATCCTATATAGATAATAAAATATTCTACTAAAAACTTTATAATAAATTCATATATTATGTATCTTTTTCTACCGAATTAAATAAAACAGTTAAAGGTTGGTCCATTTATAGAAAAACATTCGGTACGCTAACGTTTGACCTTATTAATATTCCACAAAATGTTTAAAGCAAGGTTGTGCATTAGCAAACATATTTTCGGGATTAAATTTTAAGTATTTTCACAGTTACTGATCCAAATTTGAAGAGAATTCATCCTAACCGGAAGACAATTTAATCCGCATTGCTGGCTGCCTGTTAAATCCCTCTATACAATTTAATTTTTATAATGAATAGCATAGCTGCCTTTGACGGAAAAGTTGAGCCGAATTCCTTCTATTCTCGATTTGCGCTTGTTTCATATTACTATATGCAAATATGCATGTAATCCATTTCTGGCATTTGAGGGAGCGTATGTTTAGTTTTAAATATTATTAATTTATTAAGAAAAGGACACAAAAATGGTTAAAATTTAACTTGTTAATATTTTTAAGATAAAATTTGCAAACTATTATAAAGTATACACTGTGACGGATCTCAAAATTTGGGGGCCTAAAGTTATACAATTTTGCGGCCCTCTCTATAGCTGTGTTACACAAGCACAGGAGTGTGAAAATAACAATAAACAAAACAACTAGTACCTAACTAAAATAAATTTTGTTATAATAGAAACATATTTTACAGACTAAAAATGTGCAAAAACCTTTCTAATCTATCCCTTTTGTGCCGAAAAATACAACTTATTTCTTTCGCTAAATTTACAACTTTTACCAGAACAAGGAGTGGAATTACAGTATTTTAAACAGAGATTGTCGCAAGGATCATTGGAATGACAGGAATAAAAGCTCACCTTCTATCAAAGCGATAATAATTGAAGCATCAATAATATAGCAAGATAATGAGTCTCAACCCGCAACCGGGTAAAGTTACTAAGTTTGGGAGCATTTAAATTCCCCAACATTATTGGTTCTACATTAACAAAACCGTCCTTTAAATTCAACGAGGCTATACAAATAGTCATTATTCACTAACACATCAGCTTCAGATTCCAATAATGGTAATATTTATGAGGCTATTTTAAAAAGAATAAACAAAAATAAGTCTCAAACTAAAAGAAATGACCCTAAATTTAATAAAAATAATGCAATTAAAATTGTAATATTTGCCAAGGCTAAACTACTGTACTAACTATATCGGATAAACAAATAATAGCAAAATAAGAAAATTCAACAAAATAAAATATTTAATAAAACAAAATCAATGTACGATGTTATTAGTGAAAATAAAAACCAACTGTATTTACATATATATATATAGATACAGCGTCTTTTCTAGAAATCGGTTTTCTTTTCATAGCTATATTAAGCTTTATATATAGATTAAATCTAATATGTGTAATTATTTTACGAATACCATGTTTTTTTTAGACATTTTCACTGCCTTTCTACGAAATACCTCTGTCCAGGAGTACCAGCAGTTATGAGCATGCTACTGGCCAATATAAATGCTTACTATGCGCACACGACTGCATCAACGGCTGTGTCGGCAAGCGATAGATTCGCTGCCTCAAATTTTGGGGTAAGTTTTAACTGAAATAATTTTTAATTTTGATATTATCCAATTTACCTTTCTTCAAATTTAAGACCTTTAGATCGTACTATTTATGACTCCGTTCATAGCTGGCTTATCCGGCTTATACATCATTTCTGATTCAACTTTTCATCTTCTAAAATACCAATTTGTAAAATGTTACTAGCTATTTTGAATTTTCAATTGACAAAATTGATGTATAAAAAATTAAAAAATTAAAGAACAAAAATCGTATTATAAGGCACATAGACGTAATAACAGGGATACGGAACTGTTTTGATTTAAACGCAATTATACATTATTGTATTGTGTTGTATTATTGATATATGATAAATTACTTTAAGAGTTAATCGGACTTGTAGTTGCTGTTTTATCGATCTTTATGCAGCAAAATTACACACCTGCACTTTTTTCCTTAAGCTACATATTCATAAATTCCGAGACAAAACTAATTTACAGAGAACGCATATTATATATATATACATATGTAAATTAGCAAAAATATATAATTTGTACAGGTGCAAAAATGCCTACAAGAAGAATTGCTTTCGATTATGTCACAGGGTACCCTCCTGCGATCACGATTTCTGGGCCTCTACCCTCATCAGGCAGGCTTGTACCCAGGGAGAACTGAAATAACAGATTGCTCGATGGACAAAATCGAAAACGAAACGTCAATCATATTAGAACAGTACTACATGCTAAATGTAACACTTAGCGCCACCGGTATGATTGACGTTTCGTTTTCGATTTTGTCATATCGAGCAATCTGTTATTTCAGATCGCCCTGCATACATCCCTGCCTGATGAGGGTAGAGGCTCAGAAATCATGATCGCAGAAGTGTACCCTGTGACATAATCGAAGGCAATTCTTATTGTAGGCAGTTTTGCATCTGCAGAAATTATATATTTTTGCTATTTTACATATATCTTTTCCGGCCAAGAACTGTTGATAAAGATGTGCGAAAGCGCATTTAACGTAAAAAAATAGATTAGGTATATTACTAAATATGCCCGCTATTGTATTAAATTTTAATTTTGATTAGCAGATAAACACTTGTTATAAAAATGGGTTTAGAACTATTACTAATATTACGCTTATGGAATATTATATGTCAACGCCAAGAAGAAAAGAAGTCTATCATTAAACTTTACAGCGTTGCCATTTGTGAGGTCCGATAAGGAGGATAGATATTTTTTTCTTTGTCACACTTACTTGCAGGACATGCCCATCATTGTAACATGCTAACAATGTGGATATGCCAAAGGAGTTGCCCAAACTCGGGGTTTTTGTCATAGGAATTCCTTGCCAATTTTTTTTTTGCATGTTGCTAGTTTAAAGAATTATTGCGGCGTTGTTACACATTCCACCGTGCTTTTTTTTTGAGTGGATTGAAACATGCGAAAAGAGGGTAGTTGTGGTTGCGGTAAAACGCTATCTGAAAAAAATAAACTTGTCGAATGTTGCATAATCATCCGATGAAGCCACAGTGTTGGTGAAACATGTCAAAAATGGTTTTTTTAATATAGCGATAAAGTTTTACGTAAATATTGTTTTTTTACTTAGGGCTATATATATCTTCCATTGTTTACTATCACTGATGAACTTTCAAGTTCCACCTTATTGCCAATCTACTGCAAAAACTAAAAGATTGTTATTTTCAGTAATTTATAATAGATTATGAGAATATTTAAAAGCAAGGGTTTTGTTTAACAATTATCTGACTCGAAAACTATAAACGAAAACAAAAAAAAATCAGCGAAGACATTTTTTCAGAAATATTATGACCCCAAATGTCTAGTTAATACCAACTTTTAATAATTTATTTAATATTTAGTAGTTAGAAAAAAAATTCGTTTAGCGCTCGTCACACGAAGCTCTGTTTTGAACGTTAAGTTATTTGCAAAAAACTAATCTTTTTTTTATCTTAATTTCATAATAACTTTTGAAATTGTTTATATGTGGGATTGCACATTTTTTTGGATCTAGTGAGCCCACACTCATATTTTTATTCACTGTAGTGAAAATTAACACCATTTCGAGTTTGTGAACTACACTAAAGTTTCGGGCTAGTTTTTAAACAACAATAACAGGAAGGCTTTTTGTTTCGTCAGTATAAACTGCAACTAAAAATTGCCAACTGCTAATCAGGTAGAAAATCAAGTCCGTGATCTTCGACCAGTTGTCATAACACAATAAAATAACAAAATATTGTTTGCTTCGTTATTTTTTAGGATGGGGAATTAAATAACATTTAATAAAAATAACTAATATAATGTTCCCTAAATAAAAAAATATTGCGACCGTGATATAGCCTACCATATCTAACAAAAAAGTCACTGCCACTGCCTGTGATATACGTAAACATTATCACCTAATAGCCCGAAATAAATGCATATTTACTCACTTACTTCTTAAGTTAAATTCGTTAATTAATACGCCTCCGACTAATTAGTTAACCGAATGTTAAAGACGGTGACAAGTTTTAGTGGCTTTCCAACGTTTAATTTTCTCGGACCAGAGAAACCCTTTACAGTCCCAAAGTTATTAAGCTGTTTTCTTTTCCTTCCTTCCCCGAGATGGTTATTCAAAATATAAACGACATACACCCAAATTTTACTGGAACCTACTTGGAGTTCCCAGTTTCGTGTTGGTAAATATAGCTTGGGCAAAATTTCAATAACAAAAGTATTTAGCAATTTTACATCGAGGCATAAAAAGCATGTAGCTTTTATTTCTTGATTTGTATTTTGACAAATAGATGTTTTTCTTTGTGTTTCTAAACAATTATTGCAACAACTTTCTAAACATATATATGGATGACTGTAGAGACTTTAAATAGTGTCTTTTAAAAACAAGTTTAAGATGAAATTTGTTTGTTTCAAAATTAGCTACTACACACCCTTCATATCAAAAGTTGTCAAAACAGCCAGGTCCTTGTATTCCTAATACTTTGGTTCAGATCTGTAGACCTATTGTAAAGTAAATTCGTGCCATTAAGAATTTCAAATCTCTCAATATACATACGCTTTCTCGCATCCCTAAATCGAAAATTATGATAAATTGTTACGTATTAACTGTTTAATTTAAAAGGATTTATGGATATTCCCAAAATTTTGATATATTATAGTTATAAAGAAACTTCATTTTAACTTTGCTATTAGTTTTAGTACTGATTTTTGTTTTTTTTTTCGTTTTTAAATAGTTTAAGAGTAGTTACTTAAACCAAACATATAGAATGAAAAGAATAGTACGTAATTAGTGTTACTTAAACTCATTTTTCTTTAGAGCATAATTCCCCCCTCCGGCATTATTTTTTACTTAGACTTTTACTCCATTTTCAAAGTTATTTGTCTTAAAAAGAAATATGCAATTTTTAATGAATTTCAATTTTTTTCGAATGATTGGTTAACTGGCTTTCAATCGGGCTATCAATTTAACATGTAGTATCATGATACAGCACAAAATGAAGTGATTTAAGGAAGGTTAAGTGTAAGAACAGCTGTTAAGCTAAACTTCACCTTCTTTGAGATGTCGGTGGGATTATTCTCAAAACATTTTAGTAAGAACATTTTTGTAAATCCCATTTTGAAATAAAAGACGTTTATTATTATTATTATTTAAAATAATCTAAATTGTTTGACGATCCCATTTCCAAAGTTGTTTGATTTTTCATTAAATGTTTACGGTCTCCAATGACAAATTCCCCCATAAGAGTTGAAAAGAACGAAAAAAAAATTTAAAACAAGAATTTTGACGTAAATATGTTAAACAGTTATATATATATATATATATATATATATATATATATATATATATATATATATATATATATATATATATATATATATATATATATATATATATATATATAATATTTCTGAGCAGCGCGTTTTTTTTTAATAGGGGCTAATTATCTTCAAGATTTGCTAACAAATAGAGAACACTCTGTATAATATTATTTCAATATATGGGCATCTTCTTGCTGATTATAAAAATACAGATTTGATATTTTTATATTTAAAGGCAACCGAGAAATTTGACAAAATCCCTGCCGTAAGGGGCAATGTGATAGAAAGAGGGAGAACGAAAGTAAGTACTAAAAAAGGAGTATACTGCCTTTTATGGCAGAATTCTTGTCAATGTTCTTGAATGTCTTTATAGATAAAGATATATCATATCCTAGTATTTTTATAATCAGTAAGAAGATATCGATTTATGGAGATAATTTTATAGACTCTGTTACATCTAAAATAACAAAGACGATCCTCATTTTTTTCTTTTCCAATTGTCATTTGCTATTTCTTTAGCAAACTCTCATAGTTCATAGAAAAACATAAAACTACTGTATACAATATTTTTGATATCTCTAGAAGTTAAGCTTGTAGACCCTGTTTAAAATATCACAACAGTTAGATTGAATAGCTAACAAAAAAATGCAAGGTCGTTTTTAAAGGAAAATTAATTTTCAGCAAAAAGTTCGTATTTGTGATAAAAAGGGATATTTAAAAAATCGATGAAGTTACCTTTTCGCATTTTCATCCTAGTCCGTAAATATCGAATGAAGAACGGCATTTTTTAGTCAAAATGGGATCATCAAACATTTTAGATCATTTTACATCACTTCAATGTGTGTCATGTATATCCCTATTATTTTATAATGTACATAAAATTACCCCGAGGAAAGACAGTTAACTAATCAGTTCAAAAAGGTGAAATTCATCAAAATTCTCATTTTTCTTTTTAAGAAAAACATCTTTAAAAATAGGGTAAAAACCTAAGGGTTCAACTGTTATATAACATATAAAGTGATCACCCTTCAGAGTGTTTTAGAAATATCCCTATAATTAGCTTGGTTTTATTTTTAATGGGTAAATCTCGTTTTTCCTAATATTTTTCAATAGTTCTTATAAAATATTCATAGTGGTTTCTTGTATGTTAATTTAAAAAAAAACATACATGGTGAGTATTTATATATAGAAAAAAAGTACAACTATACAAATCGTCTCTGTAACTAATGATATAATACCATTTGCAGTGTGGTATTTTTATTTATAAAGGGTGTTTCAAAACAGTGACACCTAAAAGGACGATTTTTTTTAAATTCCGTTTTAACTTGCTATACAGGGAACCTGGTTATATTTTAAAGATATCCGAGCAATTTGACTCTTAGACATTGTTTCTTATTGCAGGGTTTTTATCAATTATCGGTTATTTTTAAAGTTGAAGTTATCAAACCTTGCATATTTATAATCAGCAAGAAGGAATCCATGTATTTAAACTATATTATACCCATACTTTTCTTTATTAAGTTCCATGCTTTCAAGAAAATTAAGTCATTGATTTGTTCTCTACATGTAAACTTTTGAATTGTCTTGAAAGTATGGAAATCAATAAACAAAAGTATATGAGTAAACTTTTACACGAACATGTTGCTTTGAGAGTACCCCGTTAATAAAGTTGTAAACTATCTAGATCTATAACATATTAAAATTTCCAAGGTTCACCAAAAACCCATAAGATGTGTTCATGGCCCTTACATAGATATATTATTTTAGCTTTTGAACTACAGAACTATATTTAAGGAAATCAATATTTTTCAGAAAGAGAAATTTGTTAAGCTACTTGATCAACTGCACAATTCGTTAAGAATAGATCTCTCCATGTACCGCAATAATTTCCCAGCTTCAAGTCCCGATAAACTATTGGATCTTAAATCAACTGTAGACCTGCTGACAAGCATAACTTTCTTCCGAATGAAAGTCCAAGAACTTTCCAGCCCGCCCAGGGCCAGTACTGTTGTAAAAGACTGCGTTAAGGCTTGTTTAAGGTAAGTGCCTTAAAAAAAAGTATGACCAAATCGAATTATGGATTTTTTTCTTTTTTGTTATGTATTGCAACAATTTGTCGAGGGATATACAAATTTTATATAGAGGAATAACAATTTTTAAAAAATGTTGGTCCTCTGGCATGTTATATGCTTATATGCAACATCAAAATGAGAAAAGCTGACTACATTTTAAAACTTTATTTTATTTTTTACCCTGTACCATATTCAATCGACTTTTTGATGCATCGTTACATTTACTGATAAATTAGTATAACTAGACAGCTGCGTTTTTCCTGAAGACTATCTCGAGTGATATTCGTCTAGTTAAAGGATCAAATATTATAAGGGAGTATCTTTCGATTAAGCATCATCTGTCCTTTTGTTTTCTGTTGCTGAAACACGAACTCCATGAATTCCTTAGCTTAGTTTAGAAGCCTTACTTCGAAATCTAAAAATTTCCCATTTTGTTGATTTTTGTATTTGCAAAGTTTAATTCTAGGCTAAATAATAAGCTTTTAACTTTCCTAGCATAATAAAATAAAACCAATATTTCTGCACTATTGCTGATGTTAAAAATGTATTACTTTTAATACTACGTAATCTTAAAAATAGTGGTTTCTCTTGCTTGAAGAATATAAACTGTTTTGCTCAATACTTAAAGATAATATTAGCTAGATTTCAATTAAAATTAAATATTATTTCTCTCAATCCCGATATAATGTCACGGCACATTATACTTGGGCCTCTTGCTAAGCAATATATAATTAAAACAAGCTAAAAAATGCCTTAAGCATTTTTGTCAAGATTAGTTGAGAATCTAGATTCCGCTTTAAATAAAGCTTATTAACACACGAAATTAATTTAAGACAACCTGTGAGCAAAAAATGTAAACACTTTGCCTTTGGAGCTGCTGAGCAAAAATTAGAACTTTGGAATGATTGATATGTTTTTTAATCTAAGATGTTTCCTGGTTAATTCCTTTAATGCGATTTCTTATAGGTCAACATACCAATTTCTATTTGAAAATACATACGAGTTGTATAGTAGAGAATTTCAAACAGATCCTAGTGAACCAAAAAGAGACCCAGATGACCATGGGCCCCGATTGGACAGCGTTGATTTCTGGCACAAATTAATTGCACTTATTGTTTCTGTTATAGAAGAAGATAAAAATAGTTATGGTCCTGTACTTAATCAGTTTCCACAAGAGCTCAATATTGGACAGGTAATATAAAATTTTATTTATAATAATTTTTTTATCATAAATTGGTTTGCATTTTTAATTTAAAGTTATGACATCGTACAAAAATGTTTAAATATTGTTATTTTTTTGGAAGGACGTTAGTTATTTTATATCTGTGTATCGATATATTGAGCAACAAAAGATACATTTGGGACAGTTGTAAATAAGATGTGGTACGGTTGGGCTAGAACCTTCCTTAGGTGAAAATTTAATTAACATCTGGCTACACAGCAATAATTAGGGTTCAAGTTTACTCATTTTTATTTCCTAAATTAACTTTAAATTTTATCACCAAGAGTCAAATAAACCTTCAAAATGGAAGGAAATTGACAATTTTCATTTTGTATTATGTTATCGGACTATAGCATAAGCATGTTTGATAAAAGAATGATAAAATAATAGAATGATGCCTTGTAGCAGATGGGATTGTCTTAACTGTATGGTGACTTCTTTGGCGTAATTTTATGCGATTATTTGTTCTACATGAACTGATTTTAAAAAATAGTTGTTGATGGATGTTGTCTGGGAATCATTTTAGTTTCTTAAGTTGTTAATGCTATACAAAAGATACAAAGGTACCAGATTGCAGCACAAAAATAAAAAATAATTATATACAAAAATAATAGGTGTATGGAGACTTTTTTGACCTACTGTAGATGAACTTGTCGGTCTGTATCTACTAGACTTAATACATAAAATATAATGTAAGTAATAAAAAATATTAATCCGCTGTCGGTGAACATCAGCGCTCAACAGACCACACGGTTAAAGTAAAAGCGATCTATGTGCCCTATTATGGGTGAAAACCAATCATTACAGTGAGTCAAGCTTCGGTGAGCACATGTCGGGTATAAATACTTGAACTTTGTTCACCGGAGCTTATTTAGTGTTTTGATTTCGTACAGTGAAAATCAGTGAAGATGCGTCGGGCAATCACATTCGAAACTTTGAAAAGTAATTGCAATCTAAATCGGTCCAAAGCTGCTAAAAATACTAAGAAAGCTATAGAAGCTTTCGTACTTTGGTTTTATGCTATTTGAAGTCAGCATAACCAAAAACATAAGGCCCTCAATTTTTAAAACTAATGTTTTTTCTTCATAATATTCCAACTAAAAATAATCGAGTCTCTTTCAATAAATTTTCAGCGACTCATAATGCTATTTTCAAGCGTGTTATGCCTTATTAGGATAAATGAGTCATGAAACTAGACAGTTATATAAATAGTTATTTTTCACTTATCACATTATTAAAAAAAACAAACCATGCTGAGATGAGCCCAAAAGTGTAAAAAAATAATTTAAATCGTGTATGACTTGTTACAAGAGCCACACACGGCTATTGTTACTATTAGATGGGGTCTTTAGTGATTTAGAAAAAAATAACATCACACGCTTCTCTTGAATCGATCTTAGAGGATAAATGAGCGCTTCTTTTGGAAAAAACGTGATATCGGTGGGGCCTATATTAAGCAGGTAGTGGCGTCCAAAAAAGGCATTTATTTCGAGAACCCAATAATTAAAATTGCAGGTGGCTATGGTCAATTTTTCGAGGTGGGGCATTTTTTGTTCGGATTTGTCGCCCAAAAATCTGGAACAAATTCAATTCAAAGGCAATATCGGAGCTCGGGATGTCGTTTAGTAAAATATAAAAATACGAAAAAAATGGGGTAACTTGGAAGGCTTTTTGCGGAGTCGAAACCCTGGCCACTTTGTCAAGGAAAAAAGCGGATTCGATGGAGAATATAAAGAAGATTTAAAATCAATATAGGACGCCTATACCTTAAATGCCAAGAAAGCATTCGAAATCCCAAAAAACTGTTTCCGCCTTTTCAGTTTTCACATATTTCACTTTTTTTTTCAGTGAGAGTAACCAGGGCTGGAAATTGTTTATAAAATCCCAAACCAAATCGCCAAAATTACTCTTTATACAGGGCGAGCTATTTAAAAATAAAATTTCAATTTTTTTGTCTTTATATTTCACTATGGTTTTACGTTAGGCCCTGTAGAATATGAACGGTTGATCCTACACGAATCAATTGAATACGAAAACAAACAAAATGTTTATTTCTTCTAGAGACTGCTTTGAAAATTAGCTCGATCTGGGTTAGGGAAGAACAAGACAGATTTACATTTTTTTTGTTCGAAGACGAAAAATTGGGTGAAAACTAGTTTCGAGTTAAAATTCATTATTTTTCCATTTGTCATGAAATTATTACTTTTTTGGAGATTTAAAGGTATATTTATGTTTTTATTTTCAAAGGATTTCTCACTTTTAGTTAATAGTAAGCAATATTTACTTCTTCCAGTATGTTTACTAACGCCTGGTAAAGCAGATTCGAAATAATTGCTTTATTCGACATACGCAGAAGTTAAAAGTAATTATATTCTTATTTTTTGCTTTATACCTATGCTGTATTCGTTATTTAAAGTGTGGCTGACTTTACTATTTTATATGGTTTCATGTTATAGATTTAAATACGGGGTATTAAAGCGACCCGGTTCACAATAGTGGCATTTTCCATTAATCGGGGGATTCAACAACAGCTTTAATTAAATTTAAGTAATTTTTAAAGCTATTGCATGCTATTATGCTTATACTGACTGATAATCATCATCAGTGACCAGTAAACAGTCAAACCAATTCATTTTAAATTTGCACCAAAACTAATCTGTCAAAGCATCGCTCGAGATTTGGGGAATTATGGACCACACATAGACGTAGATATTGGGTTTTTTTTCGTTTACTTATATTTAAAAAAAAACATATTATTTCGAAAAACGGCAAAATACTTCAAATTTATTTTATTTTTTGTGCATAAATTTTTTTCATTATACAAGGTAGCTCTAAAATTATGAGCCCCCCCTGAAAACAAAAAAAAATCAAGAAATGATTATTTCATACAAATAAAAATAAGAAGTATCTTTTGTTCTTTTTTTGGAAACATTTCTTCAAATATACAGAGTAGCCGTACAGCGCTACCTGAAAGGAAAGTAAAAAATTGTATTCCAGAAACATTAAACTTGCCTAAAAACGGTGAAACACCTTTAATGTATTTTATCATTTTGTACATATAAACATTTTTTTCTACTATGCAAGGTAACATATAGGATGAAACTGCCTCCAGAAAAAAAAATTTCAGGACCTTCCAAAAATCGAAAATATCTTTTATTGGAAAGCGGTTTGTTGAAAAAAAAACGGTGAAATATGTTAAATGTCTTTTATCTCTTTCTACATTAAATATTTTCTAAACTATACAGGGATGTCCTTGGTAATACAAGAACGCTCAAACGTACAAATAATTTTTTATCCATAACGCTTAGCTTTTCCAAAAAGCACTGAAACAGAACATCTTATTTTCTTTTCTTGGCATACAAATGCATTTTTTGTATATTTTAAGGAGGTGAAAAACGCCTTATCTGTTTTATGTTTTGTATATACTTTTTTTTTCGACTACAAATTCTAGGGGATAAAATAGCTCTTTAAAAGTGGAAATATTTTTTTTCTCGGAAACTATTAATATTTTAAAAAAATAATAAAAAATATTTTATTAATATATTTTTTGCACATCGATTTGAAATTTCGTAACTAGATGGGGTCTTTAGTGATTTATAAAAAAATATCATCTAGGGACCGACAAAATGGTTTTACTCTAATTTTTAAATGGCTCAAATATTGATTTTGAGTTTTCGATAATAAATAGGATCTTTAATATTTCCGATAAAAATATTTGACAGTTTGTTGACAAAGCTAATTTTAGTCCAACATTTAAAAAGTATTTTAAAAGATATCTATTTAGGATTTTAAATGCTACACAGTATTTTGGATATATATATTTTTAGATCACAGAATTGACAGCTAATAAACATAATATGTGCCTAACCCTTATTTTCAAGTCAAATTATCAAATCTAGCGGCTGTTGTTTCCATCCTGCCCAATAGGGGCGGGATGTCTATTTTGTTTTTATCCCTTCATTTAAATGTACTAACGTACTAATTTACTAATTGCATTTAATAATAATATAGATGACCAAACCGTGCAGCAGACTTTCACGTCGCATTGCTGTCTTATACACAATCGCACGGAAAGTGTCACATTCCATTTGTTATTTATAATTCGGCTAATTTATATTATTTTTTCTACTTTTTAGTTGTCAGCGGCGACCATGTGGTCACTGTTCGCCGTGGACATGAAATATGCCCTCGAAGAACACGAGGCGCACAGGCTTTGCAAATCGTCAGCGTATATGAATCTACATTTCAAAGTCAAATGGCTCTATACCAGCTACGTTAAGGACGTGCCCCCTTATAAAGGAGCAGTACCAGAGTACCCTGCGTGGTTCGAGCCTTTCGTTATGCAGTGGTTAAATGAGAACGACGACGTTTCACTGGAATATCTCAACGGTGCATTCACGAGGGATAAAAAAGATGGGGTAAATATTTTTCTAATTGATGTGTCACAAGAAGGCATAAGATGTTAATACTTCATTAATTAATTTATGTTTTGAATACTAATTCTTGTTAAAGAAACGTTAAACTACTTGACTATTTACGAGATGTTAATATTATTTATCAAGAATATAAAATACTTACTTAAAAACAATATCCAGAAATGTTTTTATTTTTAAGTTATGGCATTGTGTTTTTCCATTAACTCATTTTTTGGACAAGTAACCAAATTATAAAACTGTTTTCAAAGGAATGTCTTAACCCCTGAAAAGTATCTATATAATTTATACAATATGTAGCGAAATTCATTTTTTTGTCTGTAACATATTTGCATTAGTTATATCTAGACATGTATGAAGCAACGTCGTGGTGTTCACTCAACTCATTCTAAATTTCATTAAAACTTTAAATATTAAAATAAGTAGTTTTTGTGCAGTGACTGTACCTGCGAGGCACGGCGGCATATTTATTAACCCCTTTTCGTTAGCAAAATATTGTTGTACTGAAACAAGTTTTACAAAAACAGTTTTACCCCGGAATAATGAAACTTCTAAAGTTCAGTATTATAGAGTCTTAATTACTGCAAAATTATTTAAATTAATATTTACATTCAAAAAATTAAAATCTAGGTTTTATAACAAGCACATTTTAATAGATTACTTTTTGGCGTTGAAATTGTTCTTTATTTTTAATTTATTTTTTCTCTCGACCCAATGAAATTTTTTTTAAGGAAAAATGTCCTTTAAACAGTATAAACCAAAAATCTATATTAAACTTAATTATAAAACGATATTTATAATTATTAAAAGTAGGTACATTATAAAGATTAAATTAAAACGATTATTAAAACAATCTTATGAGAGAGCATTTCAATTTTTGTAGATCTTTTAAATACAATGTGACATTGAAAATACAACACGTTGATTTTTACCGCGAGATGCAAAACAAAGATATTGTGCTATAGGTATTTTCGTTAAAAAGAGTGATACGAATCAAAACATCTGATTTGCCCTGTAAAGACTACCAGTTACGATATCATATGGCAGACAAGGCATTTGTTGACATTCTGTTTTTTAATTACTCTGATTTCTCTCATTTTTAAGGAAGATAGGTTGATCTATTACAGCACATTATGTTTATATTGCAACTTATGGTATGTATTACATTTTCAGTGTCGCACTGTATATATTTTATCGTAATACGGTTAAATAGGGAAAGTGTTAGATAGTGTTGCTACAAACCTTATAGCTCCTGGGGACCACTGCTCTAGTCCTTATAAATTATTCTATTTTTGAAAACATGCTATAGACGACGGCAGTCCTATAAGTCGGGTGTATAGTTTTATCAGAGACAAACTTTTCTAGTGTTATTTTCGTCAAGCCTACATATCTTAGTTTAAAATTGAGTGGTCCGTAGGAAAACTGAAAAGCTCTTATATAAGGCTATCAAATTTCTAAATTTGTATGCCTACTAAGACTAAGGTTGGTTTAGAATTGTTAAAAATAAAATTCAAAATATGATTAAAACGTCAAAGTAAAAATGTGATTACCTAATTACTAATATATAACTAGGTAACCCGAAAAAATATTTGTTTAAAAGTAATAAGTAAAAACCGTTTTGCGGGTTTTTTAAATCCTCAGACAAAGAAAATGGTGCTAAATGTAGTAAGCTATTTTGAAGAGGAGCAAAGAGAATGAGAAAGATGCGAAGAAAGAAAACGAAAAAATAGCAAAACTCAAGATTTAAATGGGTGCATGAAAATGGAAGTAAGAAATGTAATATACGACTTATACAAATCAAACGCTCACATAACACTTCCAGTTTTAAAGGACACTTTAAGTAACCGTGGGATTTTAGAAACTAGGCTTAAATCTTTGTCAAAATTAATCAAGCATCTAGGATTTAGGTATCGAAAAGACTGCCATCGAAGATATTTGTATAGGCTACCAAATGTAGCAGGTCAGCGAGTCATCTTTTTAAGAAAATATGAATTCAAAATTAAGGAAAGTTATTTTTTTGGAAAAAACATGGGTTTTTCGAATGAGAGTGGGCCGAAAACCTGGCAAGATAATTCGGCTAAATCAGTTAAAAGAAAAAAAAGTTGGTAGTTCAGGAAAAAGATTTATTATTTTGCATGCTGGTTCATCTAGTAGATTTGTTTCTGGGGCCAACCTAATATTCTCATCCACATCTTCTGAAAAGTGGCTTATTCCAAATTTAGACAGGTTCTCATTAATCGTTTTGGACAATGCGTCATATCATTCTAGAATTTTAAACAAACAACCAAATTCATCGTGGAATAAAGTGACATTTTTCAGTGGTTATTACCAAAAAATCAAAATCCCGCTTCAAATTTATTAAAAGCAGAACTGCTTGCACTAGCAATGTCTTTAAAAACACAAAAGATTTACGCTGGGGATGAAATTTTGAGGGAACAAGGAGATGAGGTTTTGCGCTTGCCTCCTTACCACTGCCAATTTAATGCCATCGAGCTAATATGGGCCAGCGCAAAATCTTATGAAAAACATGTTGCCGCAGGACATACATCAGAAGAAGTTCTAAAGGTATGGCAAGACTTTTTAGATCATATATCAGAGGACAATAGAAAAAAGGTGGTAGAACATACCGAAAAATAATTATGGAGTGGTGGGATCGAGAAAAACTGTTAGATGTCCAAATAAATCCAGTAATTTTTTCAGTATCTGAATATGATAGTGATATATCTGAAAATGGCTCAGATAGCAAATTTTAAATTTTATATTATTTTTTAGCTATTATTTTGTAGCGCAAATATGTTCTTATCATTTTTATTGTGGTACTGAGTCAAAGGCTTTTGTGCGTCTGATATTCTTTTTAGTTAAATCCTGTGTTTTGTATTTTTCTCTTTTAAGTGTCGCATATTTAGAATTTAGTGTTGCACATTTTCCTGTAATCAGAACGTTTTATAGCTACTTTAATTGGTTAATTGCGTTTAACAAATGTTTATTTCAACCAAATAGACGATGTATGTTTTATATCTTATTTTATTACAGTTAAATAATTATTTATTTAGGCTAAACAAATATTCTAAAATAAATCCAAATAAATCTTGCTCAATATTGAAATGGATATTTGTTTCGCGTATAGCAAACAAATATTTCTTTATTTTTTAACTCTGAACGAACCCAAATCAAACTTGACAAATAAAACTTGTTACCATCTGACTTGAAAGGTAAAACTTTTAAATCAGCTGTTAATAATCAGCCATTTTTAATTTTCCTCATGTATACATTTTGAGAAACACTGCTTTTTTCGATTTAATTTAGATTTTTACATGACGTCAGACCCGATTTATTAAACTGCCGTTAACAATATAACTTTTTTGTTTCTCAATAATTTTCAAAAATATAGAAACATTTTCAAATATTTTTCTTTTAAATTTGTTTCTTTTAAATTTGTTTCTTTTAAATAGGAACCTAGATTTTTATTTAGTTTTTTTACAAGCCTTTGAACATCCAAAACTAATGATCTAATGCATTTAAAGTATTTAATTTAAAATCCTTCTTTGTCAGTTTGACGAATTTCTGATCTTCTGTTTCTCTTTAACCTATTATCACTTATAAGTAAATCTTAAAACATATTAAGTCTGAAGCATCGTTAGTTTCGGGAAGTCAAATGTTCATTAAAAACAAAATATAAAATCGAAGTACGCTTTTAAAAAATAAATTATGGTCCCTATGTACGAACCGTCGAGATCAAATTCTGACAGTACCACAAAATTTTCGCAACAGTTGCTTGAAGCACTATTTTATTTTGTAAATATCTCTAGAACATAACAGTTAGAGCAATATATGCTGAATCCATAATGTACTAAACATCACACGAAAATTACTTTTCACTTTAAACATTTTAAGTAAAAAGTGAATAATACAAAGCTTGTAGTACACAATAAACCAAAAAATTTTTCTATTACAATCTTTTCAACGGTTTCTTTCATAAAACTAAAACATATTTTTATTATAATTTCTAAACCAAATGTACTATATAAACGCTTTTGTACACAGTTTCCCACTGTCGGCACTTTTACGGGGTATCTCTCTTATTTTTAAAGATAGAAGGTTGCGGTTTTCGCTACAGTGTGCTACAGCAACATTTTTATAGCTTTTATGGCTGGTTAAAACTTATCGGAACCTACTTTATTTTCTTAAATGGGACACCCTGTAAATTATTCTTTATATTTATTTGGAATAGTGTGGGCTTTCCAAAAATGTATACATGTATGCAGTTATTTTGCAAAACAAGCTCAATATTCGAGATTTTCTAAAATTTTCTTTTGTGGCCAATTAGTAGGTAGTAGGCTATGGCTTATCTAAAATGTATTAAAAACAAACTGCATGTAAGTAAACATTATAATAAAGATATAATACTTTCAAACTTAATTAAAAAAATCATTTTTTCTATCTTACTTAAAAGTTAAGTTAGAAATAACAAAACTGAAACAAAATTTTGAAAGAGCAAAGAGTTTTCAAAATGACGGCAGTTTTCCCGTATGCAAAATTGGCACATTTTCGTAATTCTTCTAATAGCGTTCATAAGAAACATAGGCCTTCTATGAAATTTCGGAAACTTAAATCGATTAACGCACGAAGCTCCAATATAGACTGATGTCGTATTTTATATATTATATTTTGCATTAGAAATCGAAAATCGGAAAACCCGGAGATCGAGGAGACCATCTTACAGGTCCATGGGTACCAATCTGTCTTTGAAGAAATTTGTCGTCAAAAAAATGTCCTTAAAAGCACAGAGTTGTGGCTTGGGGCACTCTTGTTGAAGATAAATACCATTATAAAGTGCCAATGGAGCATTTTTCATCAGTTGTGGAATAACATTCTCAAGGATTTCTAGATACCGACACGCTGTGAGACCTCCTTCAAAAATTCTATAGAGTATGGGTCTTCCAAAAATAAAACATGAGACCCCAACCCCAAAGCGTCCTTTAGAAAAACAAAATGGTGATTTTCTGCAAACTAGTTTTTTGTATCATGGCGACTGAAAATTCCCTCACTTGAAAAATAAGATTAGTCGGACCAGATAACGAGTCTACCAAAAGATTTATCAGTATGGATTTGTTGTAAATACCATTGGCAAAACAACACTCCGCATCGCCGAGGTGTAAATGTTGAACTATGTGCATTTTATATGGGGGTTATATTTTGCAAAATTCTTTGAGCATCAGTTACTTCCTCAATTTGCTGTCAAAAAGATGAAGGCGTCACGTCGCTTCTACATAACTCAATACGTTTATTTCTCTTCTCTATCTAGTTTGGTGTATGCTTTAGGACGCAAAATTTTTGACATTTTGCTCTTTGTTCCAAACAAATTAGCCATAACCTACTACCTATTAATTGAACACAAAAGAAAATTTTAGAAAATCTCGAATTTTGAGCTTATTCCTAATAAATATAAAGAATAATATACAGGGTGTCCTATTTAAAAAATAAAGTAGGGTCCGACTGAATTCTACAAAAAAAGTCATATAAGGAACAGTTATCACCTTTTTGATAAGTTATCAGATAGATGACATACGAGGGGCGTCTGAAAATGCAACATTTTCAAAAACACCCTGTATCTCAAAAACCAAAAGAGCTATGAAAATGCATACTCTATCTTTAAAAATAAGGGAGATAACCCGCGAAAGCTGCCAAAATTGGACACCCTGCACTTACTAATAGTGTATTAAAATACTAGTATCATAAGACATGGTTTTCTTACCCGAGCCCTCAGGCGAGTTTTGTAAAACGTAGGCGAGATTAAATGTCTTATGAAACAAGTATTTTATGGTATTTTTTCTATTTTATGTACCACATTTTAAAAAATATTATCTTTTAAAAAGTTATTTACTGTCTAATATTTCGTAATAACAATGCATGCCAAAAATTAAATTACAGTGTCGAAAAGACATTCTAATTTCACTACGTATCGAAAAGACGTATTTATGATTACAAAATAGAAAAAATTAGTTTCCTGGCAGCAATTTTGATTCTTATATAAGAATAATAATCCTATAGTTTTATAATTTTTAGATGCCAATTACAGTTTGGAATATTACTTAAACTAGATATATAAAAAATATAAAATAACTACTGCATTAGTGAACATAACACATAACAGATAATTTGTTTGCAGTTTCAAAAAAGTAGCGAACATGCCTTATTCTCTAATTCTGTGGTGGACGTATTCACTCAACTTACACAATGCTTCGATGTTGTTTCTAAACTGGAATGTCCTGATCCAGAAATATGGAAAAGGTATATGAAGAGATTTGCGAAGACCATATTGAAAGTATTAATAGCGTATGCCGACATTGTGAAAAGGGAATTTCCGGAACATTTAAAGGAAGAACGGATAGTATGTACTTTGTATTATATATACTTAGTATTGTAAGGCGTATAGCAACTAGGGTCACAATTTTTTAATTCCGAATACAGCATAGAAAAGAACATTATGATTCGTTCGTTTAAAAGTTATAACGGAAAAATAAAAAGCATTAGAAATTTTTTTTCTGTATTATCTGTATTTTGCTTTGCAGAGAAAGTGGCTTATTGGAGACACATCACCTAAGCTTCATTGCCTTGTTCATCCCTTCTGAGAACAAGCAAAATACAAATAGTACAGAATATGAATTTCTAATCCTTTTTATTTATAAAAAGAAGAGAAATCTAGTATGTTTAATGTGAACTCAAAATTCCATCTATGTAAAGTATTATGCTGTAGTTTCTTTATCCACAGTATGACCTGGCATGTTTTGTACCCACTGTGCAAAAATACGATTTACAATTTGTTCACTATTCTGCATTCTCTAGTGGGGGAGAACCACATCAACTAGATCCCATTGGGTACCCCATATATCCTTCCTGAAACATCGTGTGCCCCCCCGGAACCATCATACAGCGTGTTGTAAAATAGGTTATGGTGTTGTTTAAGGGAATTTTTCTTAAGTTGGCAATTGATAAGACAGCTGTACAGTAGCCCCGTATTCACTAAAAACAAGATTTAAAATTTAGACTCGATCTAATTGTCAGGACAATTATAACTGTTAATACACCAGTTATGTTTTACCAAATTATAATTTGTGAGTTATTTAGAAAAAATATTTATTCAATTATTGCTTATGTTATATGAAACCATTAACTGTCCAGTTAGACCCGGTCTAAATTTAAGCATTTTTTTTCGGAACCTCTACAAAGACAAACTAAATGACATTTAAGTATTTCTGGACACGTTTTCTTAGTTCATAGTGCCCAGCCAGAATTCCTGTTGCAAGTCACAGAGTTCTCCTCGATATTGCCGGATAGATCTTTGCGGTTTCGTTAGGGAAGTGTCCCCACCAAATTCGCATCTACCAGTGCTAGAGCTAGTCTACAATCTGTGTAGCCTTTAATAATTTTAAAAAAGGGCATTATACCTGTGTGCATATGTGAATATGTAAAAATTTGTAACACATAGGATTTTTTTTTCTGCGATAATAATTATCCCTTATTTTTAGTATATTTCGCTAGCTCTTCATTAAACCATTGCTTGTAATTTTATTTTCTTTTTAATTTTACTTCACATACTAGATAATTGCAGTACAGTAATCATTTGGGTTATAAAATATATTCTTAATCTCATTTGAGAGTATCAATTCATTTTTTAATCTTACAATTTAATACTTTTTTCAGGTAATAATTTCAAACTTCGGAACAGTTTTAATTTCACAGAACTCTTTAAAATTTTATAGTCACTTAAAGAGTTGGTTCTAAATTCTATGTTTACTATATTTAACGATGTGCTCTAAAAATGGTCGATTAATGTTTTTTCATTTATAATGTATTTTAAAGAAACAGTTTTGTTGCAAATTTTAAAATTATTTGGAAAATAAATGTCTGTAAGTCTTTTTGTTTCATTATTACTTTCCAAGAGGTTATTAAATGTTCCAATTTTTTATCAAAAAAAAACCATCCATATTTTTTAGAACTGCAAATAAAAACTAATTTGGTGCTTTTTTGAAAGTTCATTTTACATCTGTTTTTTGATTGGACTATTTGTTTAACCATTTCTGAGTGTGACTTACTTTTATTTGAAAAACTATATTTTAATATTGAAAAAGCCCAAAAAAAGTTATTCATTTTGGATAAAATATCTTTTTTTTAATTCATTATTTTACAACTACGTCAATTTTTTCAAGTAGTTAAGTAGTTTGTTTTCCTGTATTAAGTCATGGGTTTTGAAATATTATTTTTTAGGCAATTTGAAGATATAATTTTCCTTTTTTTTTAAGTTTCCTATTTCTGTTTGTGATAATTTTGAAGAAATCAGACAAAACCAGTTCTCACATATAGAACAGCCAATGAAATACATGACATACATTTTTATTTGTTTTCTTCATTTATCAAATTCTTGTAATCATTTGAATATCCCGTATTTTTCTTGTCTTTTAAAGGGCTATCAAAGGTTTTAATAAAATCTTGATATCTTTGGGGTATTTGGTGCCATCTATGAGTTTTAATCTTCTGAGTTCTCTAAATCATTACTACATTTTCACTTCCAAGTAATTGATTGAGGACTGAGTTTGACAATAACAATGAATTCTTTTTACGATTTTTATTTCCCATTTTCCAGTTCTAACTAATGTTTACCTTCTACTTTCCAGGGCAACTTAACAACTTTTGGACACTTTTCTTTGCAATTCAATTAATATTTATTATTATATAAAATAGAAATTGTGGTTTAAAAAACGACAATTTCATATTGAAAAGATAATTTTTAACCGCTGATTTTTTTCATATATCAGATTCCCACTAAATATTTATACTGCTCCTTACTAATAAAGAGTTGACCACTAATTAGGAATTTTTACTATGCCACCGATTTTCACTGTTTTCTTTCTTTTTTAGGCATGCATTCTTATGAACAACATCCAGCAATTACGAGTGCAATTAGAAAAAATGTTCGAATCGATGGGTGGCGAAAAGTTGGAGGAAGATGCTGCAAATATTTTAAAAGAATTACAACAAACCTTAAATGGGTCTCTGGATGAGCTGGCACATCAGTTTGCATCAAGGTGAAGTATTGTTTTTGACATATTATATTGTACAAGGTAATTCCAAGTAGAATAAAAATTATTTATATCGCCGTTGTGATAAGACATAGAAAAAAATATAAAATTAACTAAAAACAATGAACTAAATAAAAAAAAGGTATATGAGAAATATCAATTTTTGTTTTCTTATTTTAAATATAATGAGCTATTTTTACAAAATTTTTAGAATCTATAGAAAAAAACCTAGCCGAATTTGGTATATTATGTTCTTAGTTAAAACATAGCGGTTTTTGAGATGTTTAAGGTAACATCCAATTTTTTTAACTTCAAACACGAGTTATAAAAAATGGATCCCTAACAGAAACAAATAAAACCCATGTTTCTATTTTATTTTGTTTTAATCTCTCCAAAAATAAGAAAAAAATATGTTTTTAAGTAAATATAAGTAATAATATAGTGTAAAATTTGTTAGATTTTTCCGTAGATTCTAATATTTGTCTGAAATGCCTATTAAATAATTTTGAAATAATAAAATGCAGACAATCAAAAAGCAATAACCAATAGTTATCACATTTAAAATAAGAAAAAAATGATAGTTTTATCAGAGTATTTGCTATTAAATTCTTCAAAAAATTCCCAGTGACTTTTGAGTTTAACATTTTTATGTCTCAATAAAAAATATTTATTTTAGGATATTTTACCATTTGATTGCATAGAAGTAAATATTTGCAGATTACTTATTATAAGAAGTCAGAATGTCAAAATTAGGAAAGATTTATTAGTAATAAGAAATGATAAGTTAGAAGATTTAAATAACATTGGAATGAGTTAATACCTGTTTCTTGCCTTAAAATAGTATAGTTTAAACCCTTATTATAAAGATATTATAAAGATTTAAACCTAAAAAAACAGATTTGAATCAAATAAACCAATAAAACCTATCTAAAAAATCCAAATATCCAGATATAAACCCGGGGTTATTGTGAGGATATTTTTATTGATTTTATAAAATTGCAATGTTTTCAAGAGGGTTTTTGATTTTTTGTTAAAAAAGGCTTTAAATCCATCTTTAGGAATAAATCAGCACCTAGTAGTAAGAAAAGAAAAATCATATTTTTACAATTATGGATTTCAGCAGTGAAAAGTATGTAAAATGATAAGGAAGATAAATAAGTTGGGCTCCAACAACACAATTCCAAAAAAAATAATATCTAAGATCAATTTATGTAGTTTGGTAAAAATTATTAATTAAAAACTAAAACTTATTTTTAAGTTTTTTTCCAAATTTGCATAAGCAGGTAATACATTTTTTAAATATTTTTTCTTATCCATTTTTTTTCATTGATACGAAGTGGTCGAATTACAAGATGAGCCATAATTTATTTTTTCTACAACCGTCCTTAAAATCCTATTTTACACACTGATTGCAGTAGCTAAAGCTTGTTTTCAAGCACCGATGCGTGAAATACAATGCTTTCCCTAAAGGATTTACTTCACGCACCGGCTCAATAAGAAATGCATGGGCCGCACATTGGATCGAAACATAGGAAAATAGGGACATTGACTTATTTCGAAATTAATGTTTGTATTTTGTTGGTTTTTATGTATGATTTTAATAAATTCATCAAACATTAAAATTAATATGGCCTATTGTACCAGGTAGTTTACAAAATATACAGTATGTCTTACGAAAAAAGGTAATTTATAAACAAAACGAACAAAAAAAAATTATAACAAAAGAGAAACCGCTTTCTCTGTTAAATCGCTATGAATCTTATCAAAGCTACGCATATGTGATACATATGGATCTGAAGACAATAAAAGATTATGCAAAATATCTTCATTTCCAAAAGTTCTATTACACCTTCTTGAATGGCATTCCCTGTATTTTCGAAAATATTTATTTCTAGATTCAGCGGCCTCTTCAGACAGATGCCCTATGGGAAACAAAAAGTTTTCGATGATTTGTGCACCGTGTATCAAAATTTTGTGTAGAGAAGATGGCATGTAATACCATCCGTACAAGTAAACATATAACTCTGCAGTCTCTTTTGCAAATTTATCAAACTTCTCCACATTTATTTTTTTCCCTGAAGCCAAAACTTGGAGTAGTGTATATAGACTTTCCAGCAACCGTTCATCGATTCCTGTAATTTGTGATGATTTTTCAAAGTTTCGGAAAAATCGTCTCGCAGTGTTTCCATCGTTACTTGTGCCAAATCCCTGTTTAACGACGTCAACTATCAAACCCATCTCCTCCCTAAATCTAAAATAAAATTGCAAATTAGGCGAAAAACGGCTCGACAAATTGCCGAATTCCAAAACATTAAACCTGACAATAAATTAGTTTTGCTCTCTCCAGAATACGTTTTTTGTATTTCCAGTTTCCTATTCTCTTTTAATGCCTTTTCTTCGGTGCTTCTCGCTGACCACTTGTTAAAGTCCCTGTTATATGCAATGTGGAGCATGCATTCAAATGTCCGTATCCAGGAATGTAGACTGGAGATCCCCAAATCGTATTGCTTTTTATCAGGTTTTCTTTTTCGAATTACCTAATAAATCGAATATTGAAAGCTCTGTAATCTCATTCAAAAAGCAGTTTTTTTTCTTTAAACTCAAGATAAAAAACACCTTATCTTTGAAACCAATTAACGATTTTTGACAAACTAGCCAGTTAGATTAACTCTTTAAACGAGCTCTCAATGAAAAAAAACTACTCTCAATAAACTCTGTTCATTGAAGAGCTACACGTGCATAAACAGATACAGACAAAACTTACCTCCAAATTGTTCATGTTAGTAGGCTTAGCACCACAAATATAACATACTGAACTGGAACTAGCTCCTGCTAAAATTGTGCAAATTTTTCCATCTATCATTGTGAGGTACAACTCGTGTCTCACATTTACTCCATTTGGAAAAGTCGTTTTTTCAAGCAGATTTTTTTCATCTTTGAGCGACTCCCAGCACTCCAAAATAACGTTTTTTGTTTCCTTGATAAATTGAAAGTTTAAAGGTCTACAGTAATGTGCAGAAGAGGGCACTGGATTTTCCCAAATTATTTTTGTTGGATCGTCAGATTGTACTAATTTTAATGGCACGTAAGCCGTCATAAAAATGCTGGAATCGAAATTGTCATGGTCCGAGATGGTATCAAATTTCTGCTTGTACATGCTTTGACCAGAAGCACCATCAAATCCGCATTTTCCAAACAATGTCAATTCTTTATCGGGCTTTGATGATTTTATTTGCAGAATTCTTGACACCGTATGGTCAAATAAAGATTGCAGTGATATCTTTGCACAACGATCAGTAATCATGATTGAACTTTTGGGTGGATAACATTCTAATTTTGCCTGTTGCACTTTATAGTATGAAGGATAAAGATTACACCCTTCATTTTTTGCTGCCTTTCTTATGTTAAGGTATTGCTGTTTGGAAAAGTCAGATGAAATAAATAGAGCTAATGCCTTTTCTTTTGAAAGTTCATGGTAGTGATATTGCTCCATGTTTTGACAATAATGCAGAATATTTTATACTTTATTGGGGTTACTTTCTAAAAATTTTTGTATTTTTCCAATGTATTGATTACCTACAAAAAAAAATTATATGCTTTTAATTATAAGCCAACCTTAAAAAGTTTAAACAAAAATTGACAAAAACGACGAACAACACTTTTAAAATTGAAAAACAAGCATTATTAAATATCAAAGTCTAGCCTACCTTCTTTTATTTTTGTTGATAAGGAAAAAGAAAGAACAGCAACACTTTCTTTTCGCATTCCTTCCGTCCTTCTTCTTTTTTGTTTATTTGAGAGCTCTTCAAATGTTTTTATCGGCTTAGGTAGGGATGGTTTTACTTTATTTACCGATTTTGGCCACACAAATTCCTTTTTTAACCAATTTTCATTTGATTTTAAAAACCTTGCTTCTGTCCGTTTGGATTGTTTCCATTTTTTCGCGAGATGAAAGCACAACATTCTTAGCGATTCCCGCAAGCCTTGGGTTTCATTTTCCGAGAAATCCTTTTTTATATCTATGACACTTTCAAACAAAGCATTATGGTATTATTTAATTTGTCGAGATTTTAATAAGGAATAAAAATCTACATTAAATTTTAAACGCGTTTCCGCCATGTTTGTATCACATTTGACAGCAACAAATAAGTGAAAACCAGCTTGTTTTTTATTCCATGGCAAACTTGATATCTGAGAGACGAAACTGTTAAGCTAAGCACTCAGTACTTTACACGTATATAAATACATAATGTCATTTCTGTATTGATTAAAAGGCAATAAATAAATTTCGATTACATTTTTGGTATCTTTTGTTTATGTTAACCATATAAAAATTAATGGTATTAACGTAAACATTTCTGAACCTCATGACCTATCATATGGCTTATGCAATATAATTTAGCCCGGTTCATTCTTGACAAAATATATTTACCTTTATTGGCTAATTACGAGTTATTTGATTGTGCGCTGTACGTGGACCGCAAAAATTTTAGAATTCTTGCATACTTATGCATTTTTTCTTTGCAGTGGCACTTCGGGGCAGCCAATTTCTTTATAATGTGGGTTAGTAAAGCTTGCTTTTACATCGCATGTAATATCTCCACTTACATCCGCTTACATTTTTTTGTAAGTCAAAAAAATCTTATATTTTAAGATGTTATGACACAAGTAAAAACAAATCAATACTTGACGTCTGTTGTGACTTTTTTTTTAAATTTAACTATCCAGTAGTATAGCCCAAAAACGCCTATATAAGTCGTTATATACAACAAGTGAATAGTTTTTACATCCGTCCTAAAATAGCCATCAAATATAAGACGCCATATATATAATTTGAATGATTTTTCAGTTTGCTTTAAATGATGCTCGCGTGCTCAATAGGTAAATAACAAAGGTATACTGCATATTATGTTTCATGAAACACCAATGTGTCTTTAACACAAATATGGAAAAAAAAGTTTGAATTTGGCACTTTTCAAAAACAGCCAGTGTCCCTATTTTCTTATGCTTCGATCCATTGTGGGCCGCCATTAATTTTAGGCACCGGGCCCGCACTGGTAATAATTTTATTAGGCGGCCGTGCCTCGCAATTTGTATCGTTGTCATGGTAACGAGTTGTCAAATTGCCAATGCAAACAGTTTAAAATAGACACTTTAAGTTCGAATAGTAATTTGAACAGTTTATTATTTTAAGTTATAACAAGCAATAATTATGGACTCTGATATAGAAATGTGTACTCCACCAGATATTACGGAAGCAGCGAAAACAGCTAGTAATTATCTGTTACCTCAGAAGTCAAAGGAAATTTATGAAAACACGTACAATAAATTTATGACCTGGCGCAGTAAGAACAATATTAAAACCTTTTCTGAAAATGTTTTACTCGCATATTTATCAGAATTGTCAAAAAATGTGAAATCATCAACACTATGGAGTCATTATTCAATGCTAAAAAGTACTATTAGCATTAAAAATAACATTGACATTGGTAAATATCCAAAAGTTCATGCATTTTTAAAACGGAAGAATGAAGGATATATTCCACAAAAATCTCGAATATTGGAGAAAGAACAAATTTTCAAGTTCATAAATAAGGCTCCTGACGAAGTTTTTTTATTAACCAAAGTGATATTAATATTTGGGATTGCTGGTGCTCTAAGAAGAAGCGAAATTTATAAGCTAAAAATGTGCGATATTCAAGATTTAGGAAGTGTTCTTGTTGTATCCGTCCCTGATACAAAAACCAAAATAACAAGAAAATTTACCATTACCGAGCATTTAGAATTATACAGAAAATATGCCGCCCTTCGTCCCCAAAATTATCAAGAAAACAAATTCTTCATCAAGTATCAAGGAGGAAAATGTACTCGCCAAGTCGTCGGGATAAACAAATTTGGAAAATTGCCTAGTGAAATAGCAAAATTTTTAAAACTACCACATCCAGAAAAATATACAGGCCATTGTTTCAGACGATCATCTGCTTCCTTGCTAGTTGAAACCGGTGCAGATTTACTAATGTTAAAACAACACGGCGGTTGGAAATCTTCAACGGTAGCTGAGGGTTACGTAGAAAATTCCCTTAACAAGAAAAATGATATTTCAAATAGACTTTTGTCAGTTCAAAATCCAAATATGACCTCGATCACAAGCAGCAATATTATTAACAAATCACCATCAAAGGAGGCTACAGAAGTTAAATTTAGTAATCTAACAAATTGCAACATTACTATTAATAATTACAATAATTATAAAGAAGAAAATTAAATAATTTAACTATAATTTCTATTAAAAAGTTACAATTATTATAAAGTAGAAAATTAAATAATTTAACTATAAGTTCTATTAAAAAGTTACAATTATTATAAAACAGAAAATTAAATAAATAGTTCATTAGTTTAATTTGTATTATATAAAGGAGAAAATTAAATAGTTTAATTGTTACACAATATACTATTTGAAAACTGATTATTTCAATATTTAGTTTTTTATTCACGAGGTTTTTGGTACTAATATTCTGTATTTATCCAATTAGGACAAACATACAGTCAACTATAAAAACCTAGGTATAAACATATCTAGTTTTTCCTAAACGGTTCAACATTTTAAGATAGAAATGTATGGTATTTGTATTGAATTTGAAATTGAACGAAGATTCCGGTTGTGGTAAGAGATTCAGAAACAGAAAATAAAAAGTTAATTTAGTTAATATTGGCTCATCCTATAACTTGGCAACTTTGTTACCAGGGCAGACATAAATGTATATGGTTTTAACGTCCAATTAATTTTTAAATTACAATTACACAGCGAAATATGTCGTTACCAAATATAAGTTTTACGGGGACCTTTATTTTCAAATTTTTCCACCATGTTGAAAGTTAAAATAGATTTTTAGACATGCACAAGCAATCGCTCGATCTTTGTCTTTTCGATTTATTAAAGATTTTTCCCATGTGACGAATATTTTAAAGTATTTTAACACACGTTAATAAGTCACTAAACGGTTGATATTTTTAAAGATAATGTTACGATTTTTGCAGCCTCGAGCCGAGGATAACCCAAAGCGTCAAAGAACTGGGTGATCTTCTGCTGGCCATTAAAGGTGGAGGTCAACCCGGAACTTTAAATCAACCGGCCCAGAGACAACAAGTCGCAGTGGAGGCCGACGAAGTCCTTCGACCTTTGATGGACCTGCTGGATGGTTCATTGTCACTGTACGCACAATCCTGTGAGAAAACTGTACTTAAAAGACTGCTTAAGGAACTTTGGAGGATAGTTATGAGAATATTAGAAAAAACTGTAGTTTTACCTCCTATGACTGATAAAACGGTAAATATTTCCACACAATATTATTACTTTATACCTTATTGCAAAAAAAATTGGTACCAATCTGGTCACTACTGTTTATAATCGAATGAACATAACCATTTCTATTGAGACTACACTGATATAAGTTTAAAAGAGTAGTTTAAGTTCTGGAATAAAAGTGGGATTATTTAATAACACAATATGTGCAAAGGAATGGCGAGCTACAGTAGATCATCCATTTTGTTTTGGTATTCCTTCTGTTTGATAAGGAACTAAATATTTAGTAAATCTCAAGCATAGTTTTTTTTCCTCTTCCAATCTCCGGTCTTCTATAACATGAAAGTTTGCCCTGACGTTGAGAGTTGTCTGTTCTGTAATTTATCTCTCGTTCTTTTTACTTTCACACCATTTCTTCCTCAAGCTAACCATGTTTATCACATAAATGAACGGCAGGTCCTGCACAGTATTAAACCGAAATCTATCATTGGGCTACATTTGGCTCCACAATTTTGGTAATTATCTGATAGAAAATCAGCCTATAGATTAAAAATCTCCTGAAATATACAAATTTACCTCAAAAGTGGCTAGTATTGACAAAAGCGCTCCTAACCTTGCAACTAGAAGTAAATCTAATAAATCGAAAATATCTAAAAGTAGTTCTAGGCGTAATCTAGAGAGAAAAAGGATAGAAGTAGATATAGAAACGAAAAAAATAGCTTTTGAAGCAGTAGAAATTTGAAATCGAACGTAAAAAAAAATACAAAGTTATGCAGTTTGAATACGTCTTACAGAAAGCAGAAATAGAAGAAAATATATGAAGATTACCGAAAAAAGAAATGAGTTGAGAATAAAAATGGCAAAAGTATCTGTAAAAGCAAAAACGATATAGAGTTACTGTGTTACAATCTTAACAACTTTTTTGAAAAACTTACTGAAAAGAATATAGAGGAAAAGCATAAGCAAGATAAATTTTTTCGAGACAAATAGTTTGTAGAGATTTTCCAATGTCTGGCAATTCAGAATACTATTTTGAGATGAATATGCAAATGACGAAATTATGAAAATTATACAAAAATATTTTAAAGGAGAATCCAAATGAGTTTTGGGTGGAATTACTGTAAATAGAATATATTGTGAATAAATTTAAAAAAAAAACTTATATTAGAGAAACAAATATTGAAAAGAGAACTTCATTTTCAAATTTGGTAGCCGTAATAAAATCACTCAATTGTCTGAATCATATTGGAAATCCGCAGATGTTGCAGGACATTTTGTCCAAATTACCTGACTTACTGAAGTCAGGTAATTTGCACGAAGAAGAAAACCCCAGAAAATATTTTGTGATAATTTTAGAGCCAGAGAAGAATAATTGAGAACAGCAGCAGAAGATGTGCAGAACTCAAACAGTGAAGATTCCTTAGGATCGCCCCGTATGGGGAAAGCATGGGAGAGATTAATTAGTTAAGAAAATTAAATTATACAGTTCATGTTTTTTTATGAGACACTCTATATTATATATGACGGTTGGAAAAATATATAATATAACATTTGTTTTAACCGTCTTTAAAATACTAAGCCTTAAATATTGGTAAAAAGTAATATAGTCGACATGAAGTAACCATGGATAACGTTAAAAGAAACAAAATGGGTTTGTTTTGCGTCATGTGTCATATGTGTCAAAATATATTTATTTTGTTTCTTTTAATATTATCCATAGCCAGTTCGATTTTTATTATATTACTTTTTACCAATATTTCAGGCTTAGTATTTCAAAAATGGTTATAGCAATAATTGTTATCATATGAAGAGCACACGGGAAAAACGATGAATGTGCAAAAATAAAAAATGTTCAAAAACTCAGTTTTTGACTAAATTTCACATTTTTAGTAAGTTTGTTATATATTTTTAGCAAGTAAGAAAAATACAAACTTACCTTCATGTTATCTTCATCTTATAGACAAATTTTTTTGGCTATCAGATTTGCCTATCTCAAAATATTCCTCAAAATGCAGTTCAATTACCTATTTTTCACGGGAAAAATGATGAAAGTCCGGTTTTTCTGTAAAATTTTTTTAAGATAATTTAATGGCAATTCTGATTACAAAAGCCAAAAATAATAATTTTTCGTTTAACTTAGTCTAACTTAGCCTATTTAATAATATTTTTGTATTTAAGCGGTAATTGTTCATAAGTAATTAAAAAACTTCCTTTTCATATTTCCCTCTAGACGAGGTGTTGAACCTAAAAGTAATGCGACTCTAAATTTTTATCTTTTTTTTTCCGCTAAAAGAGCACCTTGCTTAATATTAAATCAGGAGTCTAAATTCACCACCTTGGCATGTGAAGAAAAAAATACTTATGGTTCAAATTCAAGAGAAACTCCTGTGACTTTTCACTACAATATTTCGATAACTTCTTGATATCTGCGTATTTTTCTTTAGACAACGGCAATAAATCTCAAAACAAATAGTATTTTTTCTATCATGGTTTACCTTTGGAAATACCCTACCTTGATATAAATGATCCGGAAGTCTAAATTCACCACTTTGATTGGATGTGAAAGGCTTCCCAACAGTATCAGCGGACTCCCATGGACCATTGTATGAAACGCGATAATAAGCTAGTCTAGGATGGTCAATTGAAAATCTTATTTCCCTTATAGACCTGCAAGGAAATGGACATTTTTTTTATAAAGCGGTTCAAGGTGTTCCCCCACGAACGAAAATATTGTAGATTTGTGTCTTCTACATCGAATGGGGCCGGTTTTACCCTAGATGATCACAATACATCAATCCAATCGGAAGAAGTCTCCGTTTTTGTTTTTCTTTTTTTCCTTCTTTCATAATGTATGATATGGTGCAAAAATCTAAAAACACAGTAACTCTTGTTCTACACTCCGCAAGAATCACAAAATATCTGAAGGCGTTTAATGTTAGTGGGTAAGTTGTTGTAAATAAAATGATGGAGAAGGGAACAGACGTCGTTATTTCCTTTTTTCCCTATTATTTCAGTATATGCATAAAATAAGCTTTGTTGATTTGAGAGCACATGCAAATTAAACAAGTACAACGATAGTTGCCGGCTATAGTAGACATCATTCGTTGAGATGTTAGGGATAGGCAAATTTTTCGAGTAATCGATACAAATTGACTGACTTGTTGTCTTGCAGCTTTCTTGGATGAACTTTTCCTGTCATAAAATGTGGTAGCTCTAGCGAGGTGTAGTTTTTTTTTCTGTCTCAATTTTTTTCAATTTACTTAAAATCAAATAAAAATTAAAAAATTAACACCGTGTATTTTGAAACTGAAACCGTTTTAGACCATGTTTATATAAAATTTTTGCCTTATTGTGTGCAACGAATCTGCAATAGCCCTGGTGTTTTGTAATACCCTATATATGAGTAGTCGGCTATTTACAAATACATAAAATTTAATTTTGAAATAATTTTTAGATGGTGTTCAAAAGTATAACAGACAATGCCAAAAATTTGGCGGCTAATACAAAGATAGAAGATATGTCAAGGCTGTTTAAGAATCATATGACTGGCAAGCAAGATGTTAAAAACGCATTAAGCGGAGTCATGGACATAAGTAAAGAAGTTGAGAAGAACTTGTCGCCAAAACAATGCGCTGTATTAGATGTGGCCTTAGATACTATTAAGCAATACTTTCATGCAGGTAATATTACAAAAACAGACTTTACAGCTTCTGCAAGAATAGCGTTAATTTAAGGGCTAAAATGGCAAAAAGTATAAAAAAATCACTACGTATGTTTTTGACATATTTGATTACATAATGTTCATATTTATTTCTGCTAATTTATTTAAAAAAAAGAATATTTGTTTTTTGTAGAAATTTTGATTGTAGAAAGTTGATCGATAACCAGAAAATTTCATGTATCATAATTTTTGTTTCTACAGATATACTAACACACCAACATTTTCTCAACAATGTTAAGTTTTCCGGCTTGGTATACGAATTACATGTTTACCTCGAAAAGATTATTATTACGTGTCAGTTGTTTGTCTGCTTGATTGTTAAATATACCAGACCGCTCATTGTTTGCCATTGAGGCATCTGCTCCAGCAAGCAACATTATTGTTAAAGAAAGCGAGAATCGGGCCAAATACATTCAATTGGTGGGCGATAGAGAATGCTCTATCTTGAGCATGCGAGAATTGATTTCAGTGAGCGCAACAGGTTGGGGCCAAAAAGACCCAATGAAATGATAGTGATAGATTTGTGAATTTTACATTTGTTTATTTGTACTTGTGTATTATAAATTAATTCATAGCGAAACAGCAACCAAGACGTAACAGACGTACTATGAAAAAAGCATCGTTTATTATAAACCTCATAAGCCTAATAATTCCAAACTGAATTATTGTGAGAAAGTTAACTTACTAACATTTGGCAAATTAATTCTTAGTTTGCAACAAATCAGGATCCTACATTTCAAGAATTATATTTCTAATAATCTCGCAGACGTACAAACATGTCACTTTAACGTAAACTTATCTCGCATGGCACACAGAGTAAAAAGAAATAAAATTAAAGATATGTCTTTCGACGACGAAAAGCCGTTCAAAAGTGTCAATCGATTAAAGATTGTTTTTTTTTTCGTTTTCCCAAAGCTCAGCTGAAATGATTAGGAGAGCTATATATAGTATAGAAAATCAATATTTAAAAAAAATCATATTGATAACAATATATAGAATTCTAAGATTCACGTGAGGGATTGTTTTAGAATGCTAAACTAAGCTAGTGCAAAGCAAAACCATATTAAAATATCTTAGAAGAGAAACTAGATTATAATTTGTAAAGTTTTAAATTCACAATAGCTCAAATTTTAACCGCAAAACAATATTGTTGAAATGCCTGTAGTAGTTAGTGATGTATATGATCTAAAATTATTTTCATTATTATAGTTAATTGCATTTTTTACTTTTATAGGTGGCAATGGATTAAAGAAAGCTTTCCTAGATAAGAGTCCAGAATTACAAAGTTTGAGATATGCGTTATCGTTATACACTCAAACAACAGATACGCTTATAAAAACATTTGTTACAACGCAAATAAATGAAGGTAGGTCACAGTTTTATGTGAAATGTATATTTGTGTCTCTATAATAACATATTTTTACATTTTTCTCATCAGTTGTTAATATGTTTTTCTTTATGTAATTTTTAACCCCACAAAAAGAGCAATACTAATTGTGTTAGTCGCTGACTGGTGTTTAAAAGATCATGCTATTCTAGTCTACCCAACATCGAAATTACATGTTTTAATTTCTACCTCGGAATCTAACATATTTCTTCTTGATGCGTATTCTCCTAATAAAGGTTGGTGAGCCAATTGGCTACTTGAATTCTTGAAACAGCTCACTGAAGAATATGTGTTGAAGTGCAGCCAAGCTACCTGAATAAGTGGTTTATATAGAAGATATGGCACCTTCCTATTGATCTCTTCCCCTGGATATCATTATCTTTTAGATAAGCCTAACAAAATATTGAAAGTAAAACTATCTAAGCCTATATACCTTTATAATGGGGCAAAGGTCAACTTAGAACCATTATTGGCGTCTTATAACACTCACTTAGCAAGCAACCGCTGATAGCACTGGCTTTTCTGATTTAATATTTTAAAAGTATAATTTTCATCTTTAAACACTAAGCACAATCTACAAAGTTTAAAATTTTCTCTGCGAAAGCGGTAGAAAGATATAATTTATTAAATAATACGTTCTCTCAAGTAAAAAAAAACTTTAGAAATACCAGAGCCTTTTAGCCTATACTTTTTTAAATGGTGTTGTTTTTCTCAGATCAAAGAAATGCGTTGTTATCGCCACCATTTCAGTAAAAATATTCATTTATATCTGGGTGGTATACTTCAGTTCATTTATATTCGTTAGTTACATCCCTATAATCTACAGCCTTAATTTTTTTTTGTAGGACTCACTCAGAAAATTTCTTAGACATTTCAGATCAACAACCAAGTTCAGTAACATAATAATGGTGGCTATCACCTATAAAATAAACTGCTTAAAAATTTTTTTCGTCATTTTTAGGACACTGTATCTCGGAAACTCCTTGGCCGATTTTTGGAGCGGTATTTGATAATTTTTTTTGTGTTATGCATGGAAGAAAAATATAATGTAAAAATAAAACATTTTAACTTCAAAAAGTCTATATTTTAAAATTAAAAAAATTAAAATGTCTAAGGATTCTTTTATTTATTGTGGAAATTCGGGTACTTTATTATCAGGCCAGTTCATTCGCTCGATTACATTTCTCATCACTCTACCCCATACATAGTCAGACTATCCGCCAGACTCATTTCTTGTTGGCGCAATCTGTATAATAATACTTTTTCTAAATGAGGCACTTTTAAATTACATTAAAAAACTTACCGCATGATGTTTCGTAACCCATTTTCAGTTAATAAAGAATTTTAGGAATGTCCTAAAATGACAAATAAACTAAAAAATGATAATGAAAACGATTGCACTGCTTAATCACATGACAGTTACTGTCATTTTTTTTAACTTCTTTCCATGGTTTTTGTAAATCTACTTTTTCCACAATTAACTAAGCGGATTAGATTTAAAGAAATTTTACTTGTCACCAGATTGGTAGGAAATAAGTACTTCAGCTAGTTGTCCTAGTAGGGACATCAAAATCCACATTTTGAAGGGTAATTGAAATGAGCTTAAAATCATAAAAAACCTAGTACATTAAAGTCCCGAGATTTACACATTAAATGAAAAAGCACCTAGAAATTTGAAATTTTTGTATTTTATAAAATATAGACTCTTTGAAAATACATTCAAACTTTTTTTCTAAACAAAATAACATAAAAATCGCCATACTTTTGTGTACAGAGAAACTCGAATAATAGTCCCGAAAGTTCTACATTGATAAAAACAGCACACGGAAATTTGTAATTTTGGTAATTTAAAAAATACAGACTTTTTGAAAATGCCCTGTAACTTTTTTCTAAACAAAAAAAATAGAAAACCTTTGTACTTCTGGATATAGAAAAACTGGGATAATAATGACGCATATGTATACAGGGTGTCACAAAAAAAGGCTGACAGAAAAAAGTTGATTTTTTGTTAAATAAAAAATCCAATATTTACATGATATTTCGAGCCTACTGGAAAAACTAAGAATTTTTATAGCACACACCATATGCCCAAATTCAATTATTTTTTTTAATTATTTATAATTCAAAAACAAAAAGTTGAGCATATAGTGTGGTATCAAAATTCTTAGTAAAATCAAAATATAAAGTCAAATATGGGATGTTCTACTTCAAAAATTTAACTTTTTTTTGTCAACCTTTTTTGAGACACGCTGTATACGTAAAGATATATGCACTAAAAAGTACTTAATAAATCCTACATCTTTTGTATTTAAAATTTTTTTCGAAAATATAAATTCTTGTGTAAAGCAAAAAAGTTTAAAGTGGTAGACATTTATAGTGGATCACCCTGTACTTAACTTTTTTTTCCAAAACCAAAAAATACGAAACCACCATAGTCTTGTGTACAGAGGAACTGAAATAATAAACTCCCGAAAGTTCCACTTTAATAAAAAGAGCACATAGAAATTTGTAATTTATGTAATTTCAAATATACAGACTTTTTTGACTTTTTCTAAACAAAAATGTATAAAAAGTACAAACCCTGTAACTTTTTTCTAAACAAAAAATAAAAGACCACCAAATACTGTCGAGATATCGAATAAAGGTTCCAAAGGTGATTATTATGAAAGTTCTAGAATAACTATTGCAAGAAATGCGGAGTTTTTTCATTTTTACACTATATTTTTCACATCCCGTATAACACAAAAAAAAATCATTTTTATCAAAGACCACTTCAGGCTATTGATTAAGCAAAATAATGGCCTTTCATTTTAATTTCTAAGGCTAAAGCGTTCCCGTTTCCTGAAAACGACGAAAAAATTGGCTGTGTCTACTAATTTTCTTTAAGCAGTTTATATCGTGCGACGTAACTTGGAACAAATTAGTTAAAAAGATATGACGCCATATTTTTTTTAAATAGCAACCAGGTTTTTTTTATGAACGTATATAAAGGGTTTAATAAGTTACACATAACTACAAAATTTAAAATTTGTATTGCTTGTCGTTTCCAAAATAATTAAAAAAAATATTTTTTATTTGAAGAATTTAAAAAATATTTTTAATTAATATTTTGTTTTTAATAAATGTGCAAAATGTTGTCCATTCACTACTTGACAATGCCCTAACCGTAATTGAAATTCGTTTTGAACATTTCTTATTTTTTTCTGGAGAAATTAGTCTACACTCATGCCTCATTCGTGCTTTCAAATCCTCAATGTTTGCTGGCTTGGTCTTGAAAACCTTGCTTTTCAAATATCTAGAAAATAATCTAATGAAGTGAGATCTGAGGATCTCGATGGCCACTCAAGAGTCCCTTCCTACCAATCTTCCTGGAAATATAGTATCCAGATAATTACTCACAGGCCTTACAAAATGGAGGGGCGCACCATCTTGTTGAAACCAGATGTTTCTATTTGGGAGGTCAGCTTATACCGGATCATGAAATTAAAGACCCAAATTCGGAACTAGCTCTTCTTGTAAGAATTCCAAGTAACTCGATCAACTCGATCCATTAAAATTTTCTTCAATGAATATTGGTCCTATAACTCGCTGACCTACAATCCCTGCCCAAACATTGACTTTCTCCGGGTGTTGAGTGTGGCCTTCTCTCATCCAACATGGTTTCTCATCTGCCCAATAACAAAATTTCGTCGATTTACCTCTCCATTTAAAATAAATGTTGACTCATCAGAAAAGAGAATGTTTTTGTGTTAAGATTATTAGTCTGTAGTAGGTCCACAAAATGTTCACAAAATTCGAGTTTTCGATCTGGATCATCTTCACTCAGTTCTTGGAGCATTTTTAATTTATAGCGTTGTTATTTTTTTGAGCGTTAAGAACCCTTACTACTGAAGACTGACTAATATCAAGTTCGCGCGCTACCTGCCTAGTAGTGATATTATGATTTTCGACAGATAATATTACATAATACTTTGGCCTCTTCAGTGAACGCCGTGTGACGACGACTATTTGTTTTTCTGTCCCGAAACTGTTTTTCAATCTTGCTTATAGTGCTTTGGGTGATAAATCAGAATATCTGTCTCTGAAGAAGTAACTTCATTCTGTGTTCTTGCTCTATCTCCGAATCCAATAATTAGTGGAATAAAATCGCAGCAAAATTATGACTGAGTGATTCGGAGGTATAACCAAATGAGGCCTATACCATCTTGTAGAGGACACTTTGGGGCATAGGAAATGGGAAATTACAACTTTTTTTAGTAGGACCGAGCTTTGAAAATGGCCCTTAACGCTGCCTTAGCTCGAATGAGAAAAACTGCGTTTTTCATAACATGAATCGTTATAATAACTTAGGTGGGCAGTATAAAATTCTGATTTTTTGCAGACTTATATTTTAAATGCAGGTGCATCTAATGGCAATTCAGGAATTTTGAAAATATTTTTGGTTTTTGAAAAAAAATTGGGAATGTAGAATGATCAAAATCGTGCATCCAAAGCTTCACCTTGCGGCGAGCTATGCGAATTAATGAAAATTTCTACATACATATATCGAGTCAAATGTAGTCAGAACATCGACAAAGTTTAAAAAAAAAAATTAAGTCGCTAGCTTCAATAGTAATAGTAATATGAATTTTTATCCAGCAGCATTTATAAAAAGTGCCGCCGGTCGTCGCCGTGCAGTTTTAAATATATCTTTGTCTTTTTAGAAATGTGGGCAGTGCTCTAAAATTTCGTCAAGGAGATGTGTATTTTTTGACGTTTAAGGCTTTGTAGTCTGTTGCTGACAGTGTTTTATTTAGTGTTTTTTTTTTATACCTATTTTTTATACTGCAGACCTATATTTTTCTATATTTTGTGCCACTGACAACGTAAAAAAGAAAAAGTTACTACGTTTGCGGACATCAAAAGAAGAGACTCCATGTGTTCTAAAAACTATGTAGGGACGGAAGTTATGTTCAGAAGGATAGTAGCAGCAGTTAGATTTCAGTCTCCAAATTTGAGCGACTTATTGTCTTATGAATTAACTTCGGTTCCAATGTGTTTATTTCATGAAGATGAAAGTATGCAAAAAACAGCTAAGTCTGATTTTCTCTCAAAATTAGAACTCCATGGAACAGTTGCTTTTTCACAATTTGTGAGTTCACTTATAATAGATGGGATGGTACTTATTCAAGGACTTAATGATAAAGAGTTCTCCACTTTTAATGAACTTGTATATATTTTTCTGAAGCAAATTCTTTCACTGGATCGAAAGTATGAAGCAGTGAGGATAACAGTGGTTTTTGATAGATATGATGAATCGGTCAATCATTGGAAAGACGCAGAAGATGTGATGTTATAAATGAGTATGCGTATGACGTTTCTGGAAATAAAAAAGTGGTAAAGTTTCGCAATTTTTTAAAATTGTCAGAAAATAAACGATCTCTATTAAAATTTGTGAGCAATTATCTTCTGGGACATTCAGCTGATCAGTTACGAAAATCCAGATCTATGCTTTTCTGTCAACAAGGATGGTCTTTTTTGGCTTTTTCGCAACTGAATAAGAATATTTAACTTTAAATTAATTGAAGCAGATATTTAATATAATTACATACCTCAACATGTAGACTAGTCTGTCTACGGAATGTTTCGATACATAATATAAATAATATTATTTAGGCAAGCATAAGAAATTATATCATTTACCTTAAGTTTTTATAGACACATAGTAGTTGTACAAATACTTTCATCCTATCGGGACTCATCAGTGCGCCGATCGTAAGAGAAAAACATTAAATAATAGAAAAGAATTGATTTCAAAATTTTAAAATGTGTCAGTTTGTTTGACATGTAACCTAGATAGGAAAAAAATGATAGTTTGCAGCCATCTATAACGTTATTTTTAAATGTGTTCAGATTATTTGTTGCGTTTAGATTGACAAACAAAAATCTTTTTTGGCTTTTTCGCAACTGAATAAGAATATTTAACTTTAAATTAATTGAAGCAGATATTTAATATCTAATGATATTAAATATTTAATGACACATTTTAAAATTTTGAAATCAATTCTTTTCTATTATTTAATGTTTTTCTCTTACGATCGGCGCACTGATGAGTTCCGATAGGATGAAAGTATTTGTACAACTACTATGTGTCTATAAAAACTTAAGGTAAATGATATAATTTCTTATGCTTAAATAATATTATTTATATTATGTATCGAAACATTCCGTAGACAGACTAGTCTACATGTTGAGGTATGTAATTATATTAAATATCTGCTTCAATTAATTTAAAGTTAAATATTCTTATTCAGTTGCGAAAAAGCCAAAAAAGATTTTTGTTTGTCAATCTAAACGCAACAAATAATCTGTACACATTTAAAAACAAGGATGGTGTAACCGACTTGAAGAATTTGAAATCAAATCACGATGAGGCTGATACGCATATTATACTTTATGTTTTATATGAATTTCAAACACTTCACCAAAAAAAGTTTTGGTGAAGTCTGTAGATACAGATGTTCTCATATTACTTATTTACTACTATTCTGAATTTATTAAACCAAATTCTTTGGAAGAACCATACCTTTATATGGAATTAGGCCAAGGAAATAAAAAAACGGATTATTTTGGTATCTGAAATAGTGCAGAAACTGGAAAATGAAATTTTTGAGTGTTTACCAGGATTGTATGTGTTAATAAGATGCGATACCACAAATGCAATGTTTAAGACTGGCAAAAAACAGCATATGATGTATTTTATAAAAATATCGGAAGCTTTAAAGAACTATCGAGACTGAACTTCGTGTCTATAAGCGAAACTGTTAATATAGCCACCAGATTTACACTGATCCAGTTTAGAAATAAGAACGAGGCCATTCAAACACTCAACTAATTGAGATATCAATTAACTACAACTTCCAATAAGTCCGCCTCAGAACTTCCACCAACAGATGACGCATTTTATCAGCATGTACTAAGGTAGGTTTATTTATATTAAGAAGAAAGTCAATTTATGTTATAACCAAAATTTTAGGTGCATGTATCAACTGCGTATATGGATGTCCAGTCATATGCCTATTATGCCCCTACTTGACCCTGTTAACTTTGGTTGGACTAAGAATAATGGAATTCTAGAGCCTGTTTTGATGACCGCTGATCCCATGCCAAGGAATAAGAGGCATTTGATACACATCTTTTGTAAACATAAGTTATGTAAAGAAAATAAATGTGTATGCTTAAAAGAGGGCATAAAATGCTGCAGCGACTGTTCCTGCAAAAACTGCCAGAATAATGTTCCTGATGTGTATGAGGACGACAAAGAGGAAAACATTTAAGGGTATTTTATATAAAACGCTTTAGTTACTTACCCTACATGTATAGATCTTTTTATTTTAATTCCAGATGTATCGCTAACGCAGACACTAACCGCATCGCGCCCTCCGCATATCAGCGCGCATTCCAAATTAATTCACATAGCTCGCCGAAGGGTACAGTTTTAGATGCACGATTTTGATAATTCTATATTCCCAATTTTTTTTTCAAAAACTAAAAAAATTTTCAAAATTCCTGAATTGCCATTAGAAGTGCCTACATTTAAAATATAAGTCTACAAAAAATCAGAATTTTATATTGTACACCTGAGTTATTATAACGATAAATATAATAATGGTATAGGTTTCATTTGGTTATACCTCCGAATCACACACCCTCAGAAAACAGCAAGCTAGAGGAGCGATTTTATTCCACTAACCATTAGGATTTGAATCTTGTGCTTTTCAGTTAGCTAAGGCATTACGTTGGATGAATTTTTAAAAGATCTGACTTTGACAAAATAACATTATAAAAGTAACTGCATCGCGCCGCTAATAAGTATGTATTTCTGTTTAAACAGAAGTGAAATATTATAGCAAATTACCAGATGTTTACATTCTAAATTTTTTATCACAATAATAAAAATAAAAAATGTTCAAAACGAGTTTCAATTGCGAAGGGTGTTGCCAAATAGTTAATGGACAATATTTTGAGCAATTATTAGAAACAAAATATTAATTAGTTTTTAAAATTTCAAAAAAACATGTTTGCCATTTAAAAAAAAATATCGATGACGTCAAATCTCTAATTATGGGCGCCCTTTGTAATTTTTTTTCTATGAAAATAACCTCAAACGTTTTTTTCCTAAAAAGAAAGGTATTTGATTTAATAATTTATTCCAAGTTACAGACTCGCACAGTATTTTATTAACACATATTTTTTAAGGAGGTTAAAAAAAGAGTGTTTTATTACGTTGATTTAAAGGGGGTATGCATGTTATATCGACGGCATTACTCTCCATTTTAAGTTCCAATTTATAAAAAAAATAAATGAAAGCAAATTAACAACTGAAACAGCTAACCAACACAACACATTACACAGTCAGTACACAATTTTGTTCTTTTCAAAAGTGCCGCTAAACAATAAAGACACCATGATGCAACGACAAATATCGATAGATCGCGAAGAGCCCGAGGCTGGGCTAGAAGCTCTAGAAGAGCCCCTCAAGGCGAAAAAGCCCAGAGAGAAATGGCCAGGTAGATTCGCTGAGCGCTATCCTTGTTCATACAAGGCTGCTATTGACAGCAAGCTGCATATTATCCCAATTTTTGCTAGTTTTGTTTTTAAGAGCATTTGTTACTTTAACGCAGAGGAATATTCCTTCTCGAAGCTGGTAAAATACTATTATCAAGTAGGGGTGGGCAATATAATGGATTTAACGATCATTCAATTACCTTTCGTTAAAATATCGAGTCAAATTACAACAAATCAACTAAGACATTAATTAAATATTGATTTGTTAAATTATAAAAATCTAGGGTTTACTAAACCAAATTATTACTTGATATACAAAATAATCGATATCAATTTCTTAAACAATCGATCGAGAATTTGATTACGAAAATATTCAATTCAACGATTTTTTCTGTTTAATTAATCGTCAAAAGTCGATTAATAAATAAATCGATTAACCGAAAAAATAGCTTAATTGAAAAAATCGATTAATGGAAATAATCGAAAATCGATTAGGATAATCGCCCAGCCCTATTGTTACGTGTATCCTTAGAACAGACTAATACACATTTTGTATTTTTTAAATTGTTTGATATGGGTCAACTTTTCTTTAAATGGAATACCCTATGATGTTTTTTTTTCGATATTTTATAGTACTTAATATAAGATATTCTACCACTAAGTTCAATTGTTTTCGAGATATTGACGTGTGAAAATCGACAATATCGGTTTTTAAGGGGCTGTAAACTCTAAGCGGTTCTACGTGTTGCACATTCTTAAGTGTTATATTATCTTGAATAGGGAAATGGCAATTATAACAAAAATATAACTAGCTAAGAAATAGGCAACTCGTTTTGCCCTAAGTTCAACCGTTTAGACTTTACCGCCCGTCATATTCTGAAATTGTCTATACCGAAACGATGTGTAGAATATTGAGAATCCAACATGTGCATGAAATGTTGCATTTCATCTAAAAACAAAAAAATTTTGCGTGTTCCGTTTTTTAGGAAAGGCTTGTAATGAAAATTATTTTGGGGGGTGACGGACTTGGGGGATGAAAGAGATTTGAAAACAAGACCCAACGAAAAGCGTTTTACTGCATAAACATTTATTATCATTCTTTTTCGAGAAAAATACACAGACTAGGCTTGTCATTCGTCTGTTTTTACAACTGTCTTATTTGAAATATCTCCTTACGTCCGGACCCTTTTTGCCCTATTTCTGTTTTTTTTATACTGAGTATTTTTAATTTAAAAAAGACATATGAAATAAGCCCCGTTTAGAGGTGAAAAATGAAACTCGATAAAATATCAAATTACATTTTTTCTTATAACCTAAATTTGCCTACAAGTCTATAAGAGTACATGTGTATTCTAGAACGCTTGAAACCGTCCTCCTAAATTTAGACATAGACAACTAATGCTAAAGAGAATATTGTAAATTTACAGAAGTTGAATTTAAGGAAACATTAAGCCACTCTACTACAAAATTTTTAAAATTGTTACAAAAAAACTCACAGAATTTTGCTAAAATGTAGAGGTTTAAAATCATATTTTTTTAAGGGATAAATAGTTGCCCTAATAATAAAAAAAAAATTTTTAAATTTCCCTTCTAATTTATTTGTTTCGAGTTTTTAAATAAAACTGTTCGTTCTCAATAAATTATAGTTAAAAGGAAATCTAGAAAACACACTTTTGAAAGAAACGCACTAAAAAGTACAAAATAATGTAATTTACTTAAAATATTTTGTTACGATGGATGCATTCTTCCCTTGACAATATCATTTATCTTCGCTGCATATTAAACGAAAAAATATAATTTTTGTTCAATACATTATGTGCATTAAATAAACTTGTAACTATATTAATTAAAATTTCAAATCGATACGATACTTAAAAGTAGGTTAAAATCGACCGGTACCATTTCGTACTGATCTGATCAGCTCGATGGGACCAAATTATTCTATTGTCATCCAAATTACATATACTTACAAAATTTCAAATCGATACGTCAATTAGAAGTAGATAGATTAAAATTGACTTCCTAGATTCTTCCATACACGGTTAGTTACATACAAGTAAAGCTAATTAGAAGAGCGTGTTAAAATGTAAGCCAATGAAATTACAGCTATATGCTTTGTTCATTAACATGCAAATAAATTGAAAAAAAAACTTGTATATTTACTCCTTTCTTTTGTCGAGAATTATTAAACATTTAAGCCCGCTACTCATTATTCGTCGATTCGTACGCATAGTGTGGATGGTCCGGTTTGCCCATAATCAAGTAGGCTTTGTCATCGGCGAACCACGTGTTCGGATCAAATCTTTTGTTTTTTGTGTATTGTCAAAATACTGAAACATATCAAAACCTTGCGAACGAATTACTAAAAATTGATAACACCATTGATAACTGCAAAACAAAAGAAAGTGTTTTCAATGACGAATAACTTTTGGGGATCGGAATGAGATAGACTGGCGATTAATATTTTCATTGAGTAAAAGCTTTGCTTCTAAATAAATTAACTTCGATTCAAATAGACGCCCTTTTAAATAATGGTTAGTTAGAGTAAATATGAAAAAAATCCCCTGCAATGTTTTATAGCTTCAAGTTTTAACATTTCTCGATGCCCAAAAACATGTCGGTCTGTGTGTCTAACAAAGTGGGGCATAGCTAAAAATCTACTTACCCGATTGACCTCAAATTTTAGTCACAAATTAAGAGTCTTATGAGGATGACCTGATGGTAACATTTTGGTAAATATCTAATATGGCGGAACAAAATGCCGGTCGAAACGAATTTTCCATTTAACCTGAAATTTGACACAAAAACCAAGTGTTACATAGAAATGAACTGGTAACATTTTGGCACGAATCCAAAATGGCAGCCATTTATTGGATTAATTTCAAATTTTGTGCAAACGAATTTAAAATGGCGGAACAAAATGGAAACCAAATAACAAAAAACTTCAGATTTTTCACAAAAATTAAATGTGATATAGTAATAACTGTACGAATTCAAGTAATTCAACATGAGGGAACAAAAAAAATAGTGTAAAAACTACTTATTCCATTTATTTTAAATTGTGTGCTGGTAAAATATTGGTACGAATCCAATATGGTGAAACTAAATGGCATCCAATAAAATATTTGGAAAGGCAATATATGTATATATTACTAAATGACAATCTGCGGAACTAAATTGGGTAACACTTCACAATTCTTAAGAAAAGAAAAGATTCATGACGGAAGGAAGCTCCGAGTGAAGAAAATGTACCGATTTTTTACTCACTAAATAATATGCATATTTCTGAAAAAAATAGTACTAAAAAAAAGTCATATAAGCCAGACCCGGAAAGGCTTGAAAAGGCTGAAAATAAAGAGTGGTAAAAAATAATTTCATTTAGCCAATATCTCGGAAACGTATCAATTTATAAGTACAACTTTTTTTCAACGTCTTGGAAAAATTAAAATATCGTTAACGGAAACAATTTAAACATTATTTACTTTAGGATTTATAGTATTTTACCCAGCAGTACTTTTGTCACATAATATTCCTCAGCGTACCATTCCAGCACATCGTATTCCACCAGCGATTAAGCTATAACATTCTAGTTTTACCACTTTGTACCACATAAAACATTTTAGATTATACAAATAGTTGAGTTTTTAAATTTCATAGTGTAATAATTATATTTGTCGGTCCAATGCTAAAAACTTGGCTAAGAACTATGAGTGTGCCAATTGGCAGGCTACACATTTGAAATATTTGTACTTTGTAATCGATTGAGAGCAGTAGAAACTGCTACTATAAAATATTACGAAAATCAGTTTCATGAAATACGCACACAGTTGATTCACTGAATCTTTATCGGTGCATCATCCATTTATGACAGTTTTCCAGACATGCTTTGTATCCCACTGGGCTTTTTGTGTCTATGTAGTAAAAGACAATTGGCCGGTTGCAGAAAGCTAAATTAAAGTTTAGAATGTTTAACGGAATGTCAAATTTGACAGCGAGTTCCTAGATTTCTGTAAGCAACTTGTCAAATCGTAAAGCTTGATTAAATATTCTAAACAGCAATTAAGTTTTATGCAAACGGGGGAAGAATTTTGTTTTTCGCTCTAGATTTGTTTAACCCATATAACGGGTGAGTGATTTAACTTGAAACAGTGATTTATCTTGAAAATGATGCCTTTTAGAAAAAAGTGTTTCAAATAAAAGTTGTTTGGTGCCGAAGAGAAAACAAAATGGCGGTACCTGTGTTTGACCTTGACCGTCGTTTTACGGTCAGTTGAAGGCAGTATTGTTTTTTAATGGCAGACTCTGTATACTATTTTATTTTTCGATTTTCCGTAAAATTCTAAACATACTTTATGTTTAATGTTCTATACCTAAATTCAATTGTTTTCAAAATTGCAATTAAACCGGAAGTTGGTATCATACGATAGATAATTAAAAAATAAGATTGTAAAGTGCATTCCGTTTTGCCTTAATTCAGAGTTTTGAACCGTTTAGATTTTACAGCTAGTTAAAGTGTCCAAAATATCAAATTTGAAACGTCAATATTTTGAAAACAATTAAATTTAGGTACAGAACATAAAACATAAACTATGTTTAGAATTTTACGTAAAATCCAAAAATAAAATAACATACAGGGTGCCCCGTTAAAAAAAACAAAGTTGTTCCGCCAAGGTGAAAAACAGGTACAGCCATTTTGTCTTCCCCTGGACATCAAACAACTTTTATTTCAAACATTTTTTTTTCTAAAAGGCATAGTTTTTAAGACTCTATCACTGTCTCAAGTTAAATGAATCACCCTGTATATCGCGGTATACAAGGGAACAACAGAAGTTTTTTGAAAAACTATAGTTGTTTTCCAGTACCTTTTTGGTGATTATTTCATTGATTTCAGTTGAACAAATTCTAAAATTCTAACCTCCCACAAGTACAGACCTCATGACTTTTAATAAGCTCTGATTTTCTGTTAGTCCAGGAAGCAGCCATTTCAACCTTTCAAATCATATTAAATGTATGTATCATGAGCTTTCTAAAAATTACAGGGTAATACTAAAAAGGAGGATTATCAAAAATAATGATTATTTACCACGCTAACAATGGAACACTACTATTTCAGGTCCTCCAATGGATATAATAATACCATACGGACAAAGCGAATAAATAATTACTTATAAAAATACTATCATATCCGGAGAAAAATAATGAGGGCCCTTTTTGTTCAAGATATCGACATATTCATTTTTTACATGTTCAGGATTGCTTTATGATGTAATAAAAAAATTGGCAAGTTCAAACCGGCTCTTAAAGAGGTACAATTAAAAAAATGGCCTGTTTCCTAATTTTCCTGATATTTGACTTTGATATTGATCTTAATTCCTTTAATCAATTTAAACTCCATATCCAAGAGGTATATTGGCTATTTTTGAAACTGTAATATAATTTTTATAAGTACGTAGTTTTGAAATTGGACTGACGATGTTATAATAGATTATTAAACTTGTTACTGAAACTAGTGCTAGCTTTTGAAAACATCTAAGCTACTTGTAAATATCAGATATTCTCTGAATTCGTATTTTCGTGGACATTTTTAAATGCCTAGCAGTAGCTTTTTTACCAAACTTATATTTCTCCGTAGGTAGGTATTTAGAGAAAGTAATTACGTTATTCGCCATTTAATACTGGAAAATTTAACATTTGTTTACTTTCAATGGATAATACTTTGCCTACTTCATAAAAGGGACTAAATATAGTTTTGGTATTTCAGACATAAAAAAAGTAATTGTTACAAGTATATTTAAAATATGAATCACGTGAATTGACGAGAAATAAATAGTTGAAACTTGTTGGTTTAAAAAAAGCATTTAACAGCATCTTGTAAAAGACACAAAACAAACTGCTATTTGGTCAGTACTTTTAGCCTTGATTTAATAATCGATGAAGATTACCAGCGTTTTGGATATGTTTAAACCATAAATTATACTCCAAAACGGCAATTTCACTTTCTAAACCTAGATTTTGGGCAATTGAAACGCTTAATCAAGGTTCAAAATGAAGGCCCTGTGTAATTGTGTAAGCCCTTTGAGGATGGTCTCAAAACGTACTACTCCCAGGGACGCCAAAAGGAAATCCGGGCCCGGGAGTAATGACGAGTCCCTCCCCTCACGAATGTTTTTCCGGATAATATAACCATTTTTTATATTTCCATTTGCCTTTGTTACCGAAAACTACTAAATTATCGTATATTTACGTATGATCACTCTTCTTCGATCGTACTTCGTACGGTTGGCAACCCTGCTCCTCATCGACCTCCCCACATACATGATTTTCCCACGACCCCCTCCCCTCTTGAAGGGCCTGTTGCTACCATATCCGGAAATTCTGAAATGCTCAAACTAAAATTTAAATTAGTGTATTTAGTTATATTTAGCCAAAAGGTGATATGTTAAATTCTCTTGGAAATCTAATTGGCGAATAGCACATAGCAATATTTAAGCATGCAAAAATTCAATAGCAATTTTAATTAATCATTTTCAGCGATGTTGATGGAACAAGAGATGAACTGAAAGTATTTCCTGCTTGCCATCCTCGCCTTTTATATTATTCATCTTTGAAATAAAATAGAAACATGCTTTCGTTTTTCCATTATAATAAACTTTAAAGTTATTAAAATATTTTCTACGTGTTTCTCATGTTATTGAAGAGAGTCTTGGCTATTGCGGATTGACCTTATACTCCAGGGAAGTTATTTTCAATTATATGGTGCTCGTGGAACAAAATCCCCTAAAGCTGATTTTTGGTGGATTGTTAGGTCTTGTCGTCCAGAATAACATACTAAAAGTCCCCGCCCCTCCGAGGGTGCAAACCACCCCAAAACTACCCCTATAGGTACACTTTTTCACTTTTTGCCAATTATCTCGAAAATGGCTGGGTTTTAGTGAAACATGTTAAATGAGTAAATGAAAGGTAATAAAATTTCCTACAAATTGGTATATACATGTTTACAATTTGATGGAACCAGTGGCGTGCAACAAGCATCCAAAGTTGGCATTAATATTTTTTTAATAATAATTATGTTGTGCGGGGCGTAAACGGCATTTTAATACTGTTTTAGGTCAAGACAGTGGCGTATTTACGGGGGGGGGGCACAGGGGGCCTGTGCCCCCCCCCCCAAAGGCCTAAGAAATACACAAAAAAACCGTCGTATGTTAATATAATAATATGTATAATACAATAAAACATTTTTTAGTTTCACAAAGTTAAACTTTTTATGCCTTTTATGAAAAAATGTACCTAATTAGGGCGTGGCACCCCAAAAATTTTTCGCCTGCGGCGCTTTTTTTTGGTTTTTCTTCCTTTAGGCCCCCCCCCAAAGCAAAGTTGTAAATACGCCACTGGGTCAAGATAAATCAAAATAAAGAATAATTAGTACAAAATCACTACAAAAATAAATGGTTTTTATTTATGAATGTGCGCGGTAGGAAACAACGGGCCTATTATACCTATAGTAGGCGTCTTATGCAAGCGATGAGTAGCGTGTGGGCGTGCTTTGAGTAGTATTGACGGGGCATTACTCGTAATTTAGCGTATGTGGAAATATTGTTCTTCATAAATGTGCATTTTTTTTTATCCAAGATAAACATGTAAGTACCTATTCAACCTATTCTTATGTGTTCAATCAAAAATTCGAACTGTAACCTTTCCCGGTTTTTATTTGGAGGTTATGTTCGTGTGGCCCACTATACAAACAAATCGGCCAAAAGATACAGTAATTATCTGATTCTGTGAAGAATATTAAAAATATTTTTCTTTTCAGTTTCAAAAGTCGAAATGGATGTGTGTGTGATATGTGACCAATCTTTGGATGTGTTGAAGTCTGTAAATGTATATAAAAAAGGACTTGATACTTTAATAAAAGCAAGCCACCTTAGAGCAGATGGAAAGTGGGCGATTTTTGAAAATAAAGATGAAGTTGTTTTACATGAAAAATGTCGACGGGACTATACAAGACCGACTAGTATCAGAGCTTTTTCGGCTGAAAATAAAGGAAATGCATCTGCTACATCAACAGTGAGACGCTCCGTTACTGAAAAAATAAACTTTAAAACTGAGTGTATATTCTGTCCTAAAAATGTGAACATCAGAAGAAAAGTTATGCAAAAAGTGTGTGTGGTGAGTACTTTACACATTAAGGATACAATTCTAAAGCATTGTTTGCAACGAAATGATGAATGGGGAGAACAAGTTCGCCATAGAATTGACACGGAAATAGACCTGGTAGCCGCAGAGGCTCGTTATCATCAAAATTGTTATGGCACCTTCACTCATAAGTATACACTGGATAAAGGACGCCCACTAAATGTAGAAAACATCAATTTATTTGATAAATTATGTGCATATATTGATGAGAACAAGGAAAGTGTATGTCAATTCACTATGACCGATATGCTATTCAAATTAAAAGAACTGGCGGAAGATGATGAACTTCAACTTTGGACTCCCAAATATATAAAAAAAAACTACTTGACCATTACAAAAAAGAAGTAATACTTATAGAAAAACGATTCCACCCTGCAATTTTTTGCTTCAAAGGCAATAATACTGAAATTTTAAGTGACTTTTTTAATTATTCCAAACTAAGCTGTTCCGAAAAAAGAGAGAAAATAATCGTGAGTGCTGCTAACATTTTGAAAGAGGAGATTCGGTCCAAATACTATATATTAGATGAATATCCAACAGCAGAAGAGATTTCAAAAGGCGGAATTGAAGGTGTGCCATCCTTATTACTTTCCTTCTTGTCTACTTTAACCGGTGATCTCAATGAAATAAAGAATGTAGCAATAGCAAATGCATTTATTTCAGCAGTGAGGCCTAGATCTTACATTTCACCAGTTTTGTTTGGGACTGGGGTACACATGCATCGGAAGTATGGTTCCAAAAATTTGATTGATCATCTTGCCGCTTTAGGATTTTCTGTATCATATAAAGAAATTCTCAAGTTTGAAGCATCCGCTGTCTCTAGCAGTGAGTACCAGCTTACACAAACTGCTTATCAACAATTTGTCTTTGATAACGCTGATTTTAATATAAAAACTCTTCATGGTTATGGAACATTTCACTCTATGGGTGGTATCGTTTGTATATCACCAAGTAGTACAGTTTCTTTACCCAGTAATATAACTCGCCCAAAGAACATACCTAAAGCAAAAGATACCGGAAAATTTGGCTATCTTCCACTGGTGCCATACAAAAAAAATCGTTTCGGACTGAAGAACATGAAAACTGAAGAGATTGCTTTCACCTTGCCAGAAGAAAAATTGAAACAACTTCAATTACACAATTGTTTGTGGATGGCATCTCATCTGTGTCAACTTGAACGTAGACCGTCCTGGAATGGATTTATGTCATCTACTGTCACTGGTTATTTTGAGACTAGCTGTGTATTACCCGTACCATTTATAAATTTGGATCCAGGTAATTTAACTACAATTCACTCGGCATTGCAATTTTCCGCAAATCAAAGTAAAAAGCAGGGTCAAAAGATATGTTTTGTGACGTTTGATCAACCTTTATCCATCAAAGCTGTGGAAATGGTATTAGCAGCAGAAGAAGATAGCAATCTTAAATTACTCATAATACGATTGGGCGGCTTCCACATGTTGATGTCTTTACTAGGATCAATTGGATACTTGATGACAGGAAGTGGACTGGAGGAAATGTGGAATACCGTCTATGCCAAAAATAGTATACCAGCAATGATGAATGGACATTCTTTTTCAAGAGCTGTTCGCGCACATTTTCTGACACAATTGGCATTGTCTTTAAACGTTTTAAAATTCCTGGATCCAGATGATAGTATCACATGCGAAGTCAAAGAGCTTCATTCCAAAACAGAGGAAGATCTGCAGAATACATGTGTTGACCATATCTTTAGTGAGTTGCAAAATCAATTTTTGGTAGAAAGTCAGAAGAGTAGAACTGCTAAACTCTGGGTTTCTTACTGGAACTTAGTTGAACTGGCAAAAATGTTTATTCGAGCAGAAAGATCCGGAGACTTGGACTTGCATTTATACTGCGTTAATTCTATGATACCAATTTTTCATGCAACTGGTCATTTACCATATGCCAAGTCTTCCCATATATATTTCCAGCAGATGAAAAACCTTGCAACTCCCTTAACCCAATCGAATATCAAAAATTTCGACAATTTTTCACTATCCGGAGAACAAACAGTAAACTTTGGGCTGGTGTTTGGACGGACATGACAATAGAGCAGGTACTTATGAGGCCCTTAAAGGCAGAAGGTGGATTAACTCGAGGTCGTGGATTAACTGAGAGTATCCTAGCGAAGTGGGTTTCTTCCATGCCTGAGTGTGTTAAAGTATCTGATGCTATAGAAGTGTTTTCCGGAACCAAAGCCATCTATTCTGAGCAACACATTGAGCTACGAGAGTCTAGAGAACAGCGAGACAGAAAAGATGTTGGGAAGTTCTTAGAATGGGTATCTACTAATTCTCCTTTTAATCGGAACACTCCTGATTTGATGTCGCTATCGTCCGGATTGGTTGCCACAAAAGAAATAAACTGTGATTTAGCTCGTGAAGTAGGGGAGTCTATCACAAAAACCCTCGTTGGAGCAAATTTTGGTGAAATGAAGCTCAAACATTCAAGCAAAGTGAAAAATTTATCCTTTATACATAAAACTGTGAAGGTTTATAATCAGTCTCTTCCAGTTAATCCAACTCAACTTTTCAATAGAATTATTTGTATGTATCGGTCACAAGAAGATCTGAAAGAGTGTTTTTGTTACGAATTAGCACCGTATCCTCTATCGCTGTTCGACAATGGAACCTTCCAAAAAACTAGAAAATCAGTTCTTTTTGGATTATTTAATAAGAAATGTAATCCATCATCTACCGTTCCTGAAAACACATTTTTCGTCATTGATGGAGGATATTTAATTCATAAGATCATTTGGCAATTTCCAGCCACTTACGCTGTTTTATACAAACAATATGTAAAATACATTACATATCATTACGGACAAAAATGTATTGTTGTCTTTGATGGGTATGAAAAAAGCCACGCTACCAAATCCCAAGAACATTTACGCTGATATGAAAAACGATCTTGCTCCAACATTCTGTTTTCTGAAGATACGATGACGACCACCAATCAAACTCAATTTTTCTCCAACAAAAACAACAAGATACTATTTATTACACAACTACGTCAAAAACTTGAGGAAGCCGGTTTCCAAGTCTTTCAAGCTGAAGGTGATGCAGACACACTAATTGTTGATAAAGTGCTTGAGTTGAGGAATACGGAAGATTCGGTCACATTGGTTGGCGAAGACACCGACTTAATGATTTTACTTTTATTTAAATCAAAAACGGACAATATCTACATGCTAAGACCGGGCAGTGCTGCAAAAGCCAACCGATTAACATCTATTAGTCAGCTACAAAATAGTATTGGTAGTGTAACATCTTCCATTTTATTTTGCCATGCCATTTCCGGATGCGATACTACTTCCGCAATTTACAAAAAGGGAAAATTGTCCACATTCAAACTTTTAGAGAAGCGTGAAGATTTGCAAGCCAAAGTAGCCATTTTTTAAATCCCAATACAAACAAAACCGACATCATTGCTGCAGGAGTTTTTACTTGCCTTATATGGTGCGGGAAAACCAGTAAAGACTCTGGATCAACTCCGTTTTTCCAAATTTCATACCACTACATCACGACAGAGCCTAAATGCCAACTTTTCGTTGGCTTCTCTACCACCAACATCAGATGCTGCATCATATCATAGTTTACCGGTATATCACCAAATCCAGGAGTGGTTGGGAAATGATTTGGAACCCACGTCTTGGGGATGGAGGAAGCAAGGAGAATTTCTATCACCAACTACAACGAATAAGCCGATTGCCCCAGAATTTATCCTCAAACTCATTTTCTGCAACTGTAAATCCGATTGTGGAAAACTCTGTAGTTGTAAAAAGGCCGGTTTAAGTTGCTCCAATCTGTGTGGACAGTGTCAAGGTCAATCTTGCAGCAATATATTTCAAACCATTGAAAATGAAGGTGGTGATGATTGTGATGAAGAAGAGTTAAATTGATTTTTTAAGTAAGTATTATATTACTTTCTGTGAAAAGCACTGGCACACGCCACTGGTTGGACGTCTTCTGTTTGGTTCTAACATGTATTATTATTATACTAGACTACTATTTTTTACATTTTTTTCTATATTCTAATGTTCAATGGCCTAAAAACCATTAAAAATAACTTTAAAATGTATTTTTGGAGTTTTCAAATAATATTTACCAGGTTTACTTGCTTGTTGCACGCCACTGGTTCCATCAAATTGCAAACATATATATACCAGTTTGTAGGTAATTTTATTACCTTTCATTTACTCATTTAACATGTTTTACTAAAACCCATCCATTTTCGAGATAATTGGCAAAAAGTGAAAAAGTGTACCTATAGGGGTAGTTTTGGGGTGGTTTGCACCCTCGGAGGGGCGGGGACTTTTAGTATGTTACTCTGGACGACAAGACTTAACAACCCACCAAAAATCAGCTTTAGGGGATTTTGTTCCACGAGCGGCCATAAATGCACTGGAGTATTATCTTTCTCTGTGTTTATTTCATAAAATGTATATAATCTGCATTAATTACCTGGAAATGTGTTTCAGATTTAGTGGATGGACAAGAAGGCAGCGTAGGGGAAGTTTCTATTCAAGTAGATCTGTTCACTCACCCGGGGACCGGTGAACATAAAGTAACAGTTAAAGGTAATTTTTGCTGCGTTTGTAGTTTAATATGAGAAGGCATTTAGTTATTCTATATTGATATTGTTTTAGTGGTTGCCGCAAATGATCTCAAGTGGAACTTAGTATCAGGAATGTTTAGACCATTCGTAGAAGTTAATCTTATTGGACCACATCTGTCTGATAAGAAAAGAAAACATGCTACGAAATCAAAATCTAACAACTGGTCGCCAAAATATAATGAAACGTTTAATTTGTAAGTATTTTACCGATATTAAAAAATGTTATATTATTTAAATATTTAAACATTGCGGGTACCACTGCCCACCAGATACCAGTAGCTGAGTCCATGATGACTTCCCAGTCTCTTAATTAAAATGTAACTTGCCGATGTTTGTTTTTTTTTTCAAATAAAGTGGCCATCTTAAACCCTTTCTTTCAAAATCAATATTAATTGGTTGCATTTCTTTTTTGAGGAAATTTGTAAATATATTTGATTATTTCATTTTCCGAATTAGCAAATTTTCTGTTAATGTTGTATATTTTTTTTATTTTTTTAAGCAAAAGCAAAATCATAAAAAGTTCTATTGTACTGTAAAAAAATCAGTGGCGTTCTAAGTGGGGGACGGTCCGCCCCGGGCCCCCAATTGAAATAAATAAAATAAAATCGTAGCCATCTGATAAACATGTTGAAGAAGATTGTTATTAAAATTGATTAGCTTAAGAAAAACTGTTGCATCAAGATTTGAGAACAGAAATGTCGAAATTGAAGATGACTTTTTAGATTTCTTTCTGGATGACGGAAAGCCTGACATCTAAACGCTGACAAGACAAAATATATTTTACAGGAGCTGTTAGAAATTCTTAGCTTAGATATTGTAGGGCTCAGGAATGAAAAAATACTCCTCTATTGTCATTAATAAATTATACATAAAAAAATCACTTAGATAAATTCCAAAGCTTTATTAACTCCTTGTGCAAACCAATTGCAAAAACCTTGTGGTTTACTTTACTTGCGTTTCATCTAGGATTATGTGTTTTGACACAACAAAAAAAAATCTATCCATTCTTCTCTATTCTTACTCATAGATAATACTTAAAAAGTATACTGTAAAAATTATAGGGTACGAATTGTATTTTTACTCTTTTTACAACATGTCTTCAACCAAATGAGATTTTAACACGATAATTTTATCACCGGTTTTTAAAAGTAATAACCTAAACGTCGATTTCTGTATTTATTGACATTCCACTCTTAAGAAGGTGAAAAGGTGAGAAATGGATTTTAACTTTTTTTACAATCTCTTTAACTAAATGAGATTTTAACCTTATTCGTCAACAGCTTTTAAATATAATTATCTACAAATTATTTCTGGTACTTTCAAACTCTCACCCTTAAGGGGTGAAATATGATTTAAATTTTTTCTGAAATATCTGTTTAATTAAATCAGATTCTTAAATTAATTTTTGTGTCAAAGGGTCTTAAAAGTAGTTATCTAAAAACGAATTTCTATATTGTTCGAAATTTCGCCCTAAGGGACGTTAATTTTTTTACAATACCTCTTCAAATAAATATGATTTTAAGCTGGATTTTTCAAAATACCATCGTTTAGAGGGTAAAAACATGTGAAATGTGTTTTTCCTTATTTACAATTTCATCTAAATGAAATTTTAGAGCGATTCTGTTGCCAATGGCTTTTAAAAAGAATTGTCTAAAAGATTATTCTAGATTTTTCTGATCATTAGATTGTGAAATGTATTTAAATTTAATTTAGAATATAGCTTCAACTAAAGAATATTTTAAGATTATTTCATCAATGACTCAATGAACAGAACGTAACGTAAGTTGTGGTGTAGTGTGGTTAGAACTCTTGTATTTTGATTCATCAATGACTATCAAAAATAATTGTTTGACAATTAATTTTTAATTTTTATAAATTTCATCCTTAAGAAGGTAAAAATGTGTATGTTTTGCCGTTTTATAAAATATGGTTAGCACTAAATAACATTTTAACTAGATTTTGTTGGTATGTTTTGTCACTATGTCATGATGTTATGATCTTATTTAAAACATAATTCTAGATTTACTTATAGCTTACATCGAGGTAGGTTTTGCCACGACGGGTAAATATAAACTAGCTCCAGTCCTGCATACAACAAAAAGTTAAAGTTATCTGGTTGGTTCTAAATTAGATCACTAAGTATACACGCCAAAAACAAAGTTTTAGACGCAGTCTAAAATGTAGGCTTTAAAGTCCCTCTTAACAACAATGAAATATTGAATTGACACACATAGAACAGAAGCATTTATTTGGTGTCCAGATGTTGTGGAGTCTAATAGTAATCCAAATTTGACACTGTTTATTTCCAAGAACCAAATTTATTTATTGAATCTTTAATTAATCTATTTTTTTTTTAAAGGAAACCTGAAAAGATTTATAAGAAAGAAATACATTTGAGTTCACCTATTTCTTTCAAGGAACCATACATTTTTTAAATATATAGCAATATTGTACCATAAATTTTGTAATACAGCATTAGATTATCTTTCTTGGATTGTTTGTCAAAATTTGAACAATTCAGTAAATGTTTTCCCAGTGATTTCTGCGAATAATCTGTACTGAAATTATAAAGAACTATTAAAGATATTTTCACTAAATCGCGGTTATGGTATTAGCCAGGGTAGAACATTGAAGAAATAACATAATGAACTTTCTTTAATAATTAAATATATATTTAATTAACTCAAAATTTTGATTTTAAAATCCGAAAATCTTTAACACTATTTAATATTTTGCCCATAGATTAAATATTTTCAAGAGTTACACATATTTTTAGCATCATCGGCAACGAGGAGCAGTTGGATTTCTATGAACTACATATCTGTGTTAAAGACTACTGTTTTGCGAGAGAAGATAGACTTGTTGGTGTGGCCGTTATGCAACTAAAGGATATAGTTGATAAGGTAATGTTATAGAAGTCAAAACGTAAAATACGTTGTGCATAAATTAGCTGATTTAGTCATTTATAATATTATGGATACTTGTTAATTTGTGTTCCAACGACTGAGTGGATAGTCAACCGGTTGGGTTAAGCACTTGACTGAATTTGATATTTTATATCTTTTAATTTTTGATTTTTAAAAAATATTTTCTGTTTTGTCAGAAGCTTTACTTTTCGTACTTAGTTTTATTTCTTTTTCTTTTGATATATAGCTGTTGGTTATGCACAGTGATGAATCATAATAGCACTTTAATCAAATTAGACTTTACACTCCAAGTGTAGGTCAATAAGCATATCAACAAACATTGGAACACTTTAATTGCAAAAAAAAACTTTTTTTTAAATCGAATAAATCAACAAATATCTGAGTTTAAATAAAAATTGGTTTAAATCCATTTAGTTATAATTTTTTCGCTAAGATTTGCGAGCTGTTATTTGTTGTATTTCCATAAAACCCAGTTTTGCTAAGTTCCGGAGGGCAGTTAATATCCATGTATTCCCGTGTTGTACAACTTATAAGACGTGATTCTATTGGGATTTTGTTACCACCTATCTTATATTTGGAAGGACTGATACATTTACCTAAGGAGGGCTGATACAATGCCTTGTTATATAACTAAGCTTATGAGACATTCTTAAGGAAAATGGATTTCAAAAATATCATACATATTTCATATCCCAAATTAGGATACAATAAAAGTTGACATAAAATAAAAAATCAGTAATTAAAAAAATTAAAACATAGTCTAACATTTGCAAAGCACACAGTTTTATTAACATTTGCGTATCAACCACAAAAACTTAATTTTCTATCCATGCGAGCTGTTCCTCCCGATTTCCCTGGTTCCAGTAAATCTTGAGCCAGCACCGTAGCAATCTCTGGAATATTGGAAAAATAAAAAGGTGACCAGGGTGTTTATCTCTGGTAAAGTTAATCAGGTATTCGTCACGCCTTCCTTCAGTTTTAATAACTTGTACAACACAATGTTTTAAGATTTTTAAGGAGCAAAACCAAAACATTAATTGCAATGACTCCAATTTTTTTTTAGTTTTCTTAAAAAATTTGTTCGTTTTTATCTTAGTTTTGGCAGGAAGCAACTGATATCTTAAAGTCTGAGTCACTTTCTTTTTCTGCAACCTTCTTGTTTGTTCAATATTTTTTATTTCTTTTACCTCTTTCCTTATTATAGCCTGAGCTGATAGGGCTGTGAAGAAAAGGAGGGCGATTTATGTTTAACTTAAGAGTTAGTAGATTAACCATTATTCACAAAAAACTATACAAACCGTTCTTATGCAAAAATTATTCCAATAGTAAATTTGCCCTACAGAACTAAGCTTTGGCCACAAGGGTTCTAGTAATTATACCTGGAATTGTATTAATATGTTTATAATTAATTATATAAATCTCGATTTATAAACTTTTTTGGTTTTCTTAGGAAGCTTACCTTAAATTTACTACATTTAAGCAAAAAAAAGCGTGAATGAAGCATTTTTTATAAAACAATCACAACATTTTCCTTAAATAACGAAGAAACGTCAGAAATTTCACTACTTTTCAATGTTAAAACTGTTTTTGACAAAATTATGTAAAATGTTGCCAAACTTACCTGATTTTCTTCGAATATATGTCAAGGTCTATGCTCAACGATAGCTCTATAAACAAACCTGGTGCTAACTCGGTATTTACAATGTCAAAAAATAATGTGATCCAAATATTTTGACTTTTACCTAACCTGACCTGGTACTAACCGGTACCATTGTACCTTTTAGAAAAAAAAATTTAAATAAAAGGGGAAAATAAAATGGCAGTACCCGTTTTTGAGCCTAACCCTCATTTTAAAGTCATTTACGGTGTTATATAATATTATACCTAGTTTATGTATAATATTATATAACTATGTTGACTTCTTTTCAAAATATTAACCTTTCAAATTTGATATTTTGAACATTTTAAGTAGCTGCAAAATCTAATTTTAAATTTCATTAAATAAATGTTAATACATCTAAGTTGTTTTCAACCATATTTACTAGCAAGCTATTAAACAAAGCAGATTCTTCTCTTGAAGTAATTTCATCGGCTTCCATTTTTAGAAGTTTCATTAATAAGTTCAAGTGTGCCATAAATAAAACAAAATTCAAATTGTTGGATGGATTTATATGCCTAAAATTGTTATCTTTACGATAACACTTTTAAAGTTTAGAACTCATATTTAGAAATATAAACTTGTAGTTAAATTTCGGTTGTAAAAAAATGAATTTGATATTTTAACAAGTTTTATTTTCCACCGGTAATTGGTGCCAATTTCAATGTTTACTTTATTAAACAACCTTTTTGAAAAAAGAAACGGGCATATGGAAATACTTAAATAAGAGAACCATTGCGGGAAACAATCAAATATCAAGGCGTTATCGCTTTTTTGCTATTTCCCTCTGTCAGTGGCGTAGCCAGACCAGGTTTTGTTGGTGAAGCTGTATTTTGTTCTTTTTTTTGTAGAGCTTTAAACAAAAAAGTGCATATTGTAAAATTTGTATTTATACAAAATTCCACAAAAAAAATAGTAATTTTATTAAATAGTACACCTAATGTATTATATATTTCAGTTTTACGAGTAATTCTAAGAATTTATATTCTATTCCAAAAGTTTTCACCTGTTTTAAGAGATATTAACATTTAAAATTTATGTAAAACAAACGGTTTGATTTAAAAGACAACGCACATTTCTATCTTCTAACAGTCTATCGTTATAATATAGTTATCATTTGTGCAGTTTTAAATAATATGCATCTAATTTTGTATCTTTAATATCACGTATTTGTAACATGAGTCAAATCATAAAAACTAAGATAGGAATGTGCAATTTGTTTTGATCTAAGTGAAGCCGTTCCGTGTATCTGAAAAACACTTGAATCTGGGTATATATGTTATCTAAATATATTATAATATACAGAATGTTATATTTAAAAAAATAAATTACGTCCTTCACTTCGTTTTTGAGAAATTCTGTGTAAATAAAAATATTTTTACAAAATGCACTTTTATCACGAATTGCATACTAGTAAAATAAATAATATCAATAACTCGGTAGACAGAAAATTGGTCTTAACATAATTTGTTTTTTTCAGGGGTCGTGTGCATGCTGGCTATCATTAGGAAAACGAATACAAATGGACGAAACGGGCTGGACCATTCTCAGGATACTGTCGCAACGCACAAACGACGAAGTAGCTAAAGAATTCGTCAAACTGAAATCGGACATTCGACAAGAAGATAATATAAATCAATAAAACAGACTAATTTAATTATAGTTGCTTTTGTCTTTTCTTATCACGGGTGGCCTTCTTGTGACTGATGAAAAGGGAGATTATTTGTTTGGACAAAAAATAAAAACTAGATAAAATAAAATAACATACATTTAAACAAAAATAGTTTAAATATTACTTCGGTGTTTTTTACAACAAAAATAACAACATAGGTTCGAAATCTTTAGGGACTCATTTAAAACTGTTTTCATCACTGGAGAGGATTAAAAAAAAAAGTGTAGAATTTTATATCTTACCAGGTAAAAAACCAAGGTTTGTACCAAAATCTTAAAAAATGATAATCAATCAATTTGCTAATTCATCAAGATATAGCCTCCAAACCTAATGTAACCCAATTACGCAGTAGTTAATATATTTTTCAGAGTTGTCTTTTTTTAATTTTATATTTGTTAACTACGGTTTTGTTCTAAACAATCCGTTAAGCTATAAATCTTAATTTGCACCAAAAAAAGATGTACAAATTGTAGTACCTAGTGACTTACCTCCATGTTGTAAATGTTAGACAATCTGATTTTGTCTTCGGTTTTGAAATTCTATTGTAAAAAGTGTCTGTCGCTGGCTTTTAAACATCATTTCTCCCCTTCGATCTCGAAAGAATTTTTGTGAGTATCCCACTAGTTAGTTCAAATAAAATTGAAAAAGACATATAGTTAAAAACAGGTAAAAGTTAATTAAGCCAATACTAATATTATATTAATTAATATATAATTAAATAAATTTGGAATGTTAGATATTTTCCTTATAATTTTTTGCAAAATAATATATAATTTGGAGGGCTAGTTTTTTAATACTCTGTATTGCATGAGAATTTGCTCCGAAGTATCAATGTAATTTTACAATATGTCATGACAGAATAAAGGTGCACAAATTGCCTGAGGAATTATCGAGGGTCTCTTACGAGTTTTGAGGTAAATGGACAAGACTATCTACAACAAGACAGCATCTGTATAATATAAGAGACCCAGGCTGTGCTAAATTCCTTTGAAAGCTTACTCGTGACATAACCCTGACTAGCAAGAAATAACAAAATTGCTCTAATATGGGTGCTGGGATATAAGAGAATGGGGAACAACGAAACTGCTGGTCAACCCATCAGTGAAGGGCATAGGTGTCATTTTCCCTGAAGCTTTCTGTAGTATTATAATAATCAATCATTATCAATCAGTCTAGAAAGCAACAGATATTAATACCATATATCTCACTACCAGAACAACTAAAGCTCCAAGAAAGTAAACTCATAAAATAATACTAGCTTTCTGACCAAACCAGCTCTTTTAAGTGCCACCTGGAATGGCTCAGGATGATATTGATGATCCTATTGAATATATAGGACCTCAAAATTTTATAAATAACAAATTCCTGACTTAATTAACAAAGACAAATCCGTCTCAAAAAAATGTTAACAATTATTATACAATGAAAAATAAAATCCAAAAATGTCTCTTACCTTAGTAAGGCGAATTCCATCAAGGCGAGTTTACATAATTTGATCTGACCTTCAGTACTTAAATTCTAAATGATTTTCAAGTAAATATAGTTTCGAAATTCTAGTGATACCTGACAATTCTAGGGAATACTGGTCAAACTTATTGCTTAAAATAACGTCGTGTTTGTTGTTTTTAACCAATTTAAAATTTTATTTTGTTTTTACCCTTTTTTATTTTAATTTAACCATTAACCATAGAGGTGCATTCTAGCTCACGTTACCACAAGTTTGTGGTCACGGAGAACCTCTTCCTTTTTTATAGATAAAACCATATTTCTCTTTAACTTACGATATTCTTTATCTGTTTCAGTTAGTATTTTAGAATTTTGGAACATTTTTTAAATATCAACGATGTAATATGCTTTTACGAATAAAAAGACTTAAAAAAAACTAAACATTTAATAAAAATGTTCCTTTAAAAAGAAATGACAACTAAAAATATTGACAATTTTTTGGTAGGATCAACAATTTTGATACAATTTTTCTTGTGAACATTCTATCATATCTTCTTCTCCGGCGCTACAACTCAAACTGACCTTTGGTCTACTTCCTCTATTTTCCTCTTGCATGCGTCTCGATCTGTTGCGGTTCTCCTTTAATTACCGAGGTTAAGCATGTCTTGGGCATCCTTTGGTATGCCATCTTCCCATTGTCATCTGGGGTTTCCTACCAGTCTTCGGCCTTCTGGTCGTGTGTCAAGGACCTTCTTTGGAATGCGCTCTGCTGGCATACATTGGATATGGCTGGCCAATTGCAAACGTTTGATTTTAATGAACTGGGATAATTTGGATCAATTATGCAGCCATTAGCAAAATTATATGGGTGTGACAGAGATGTATAAATGGTACAATTCAATAATAATAATAATAGTTTTATTGAAGGGTTACATAAATTGATAAACAATTAAAAACAAAATATGACATTTATACTAAGAGGATATCGGGGTGAAGTTAAATTCTCTATTGCATGTGCATGGTTACATTTGATTCTCCAGATTACCTGATCATTCGTTGTTCCGTAGATCTTTCTAAGGATTTTTCTCTCAAACATATCCAGCTTTCGCTTCCATAGGTTACCACAGTGCTTATTAGTGTTTTATATAGTCGCAACTTGGTGTTTTTGTGGACATATCGTGCCAGGCAGGTGAGAGAAGCAGGTTCAGATTTCTGCTGTGATTATCTTCTTTTATTTCTAACATTTCATCGTTCGTTGATGAGATAACAGATCCTAAATATGTAAACTACTCCACCACTTAAAACCTGTAGGTTTCCTATTCTATGTTTTGTCCTAGCATATTTCTTGGCCTTCGCCTCTATGCTATTAGCTTTGTCTTCCCCTTATTGACCCATAGTCCCAGATCCCTAGCCGTTGCCGAAAATGTCTTTAACGGTCGTGGCAGACCTTCCGATTATGTCAATATAATCCACATACCGGTATATTAGTTGTGATTTGTGTATATCAAGATCGAGGAAAACGTAGTACAGCTTAACACGATCGGTGCTGTCATACGTCTGTTTGAAATCTACACAGAGCTGATAGATGTTCATGTCAAATACGCAATATTTGTCCGCTACTCTTCTAGCTGTGTGCAGTTGGTCCACACTTGATTATCCACTTCAATTTCAATCTATAACGCATGTAACTTTGAGCCTTTACTATTTTTAAGGAATTCTCGTGGTAGGTTGTTAATCTCTAGTGCTTTGTTGTTCTTAAACACTTTAATCACCTTCTATACATATAGGTCTCTAATACAGTAATAAAAAGATTTTGTTTTCTTTGCAGTTCATGCTCTAAACCTGTGTTATGGTTGCTATCTATTTCTACCCTGTCCGACTCACTGTCACAAAGTGGCATTCAGCATGCTATTTAAGTAATGTCTCTTCCAAATTGTGGCACCTGATCCATAATTATTCTAAAATGTAAAACATTTAGAATACCAGATATCTCAAAGTCACACTTACACCGAAGTGAGATCTACCAGACCACGCTCGATATTCTGGTGTTTGTCGACTGAGCAAAACAAGTAGTAACACATCCACACTTTCATAACTGCGTCGACACTGATCACATTTTAACCGGAGTCTACAAACTAAACTTTTAGAGATATCAAAGAATATTCTATACAAATTTTTATGGTTTTCTCCGAGTTACTGTCGACTCATAAAAAAATAAACAAACGACAAATGGAAAGTAAAAAACAAACATCGACTTTGTTATTTTAAATTTTAAACACCCTATATAATTTTATTTTTTTTATGTATCTTCTTACTAATTATATTAATATTCCATTCCCAGATGTGCCAGTAGTCATAATCTTTTAAACATTGTTTTTTTATTGCAAAAGAAGGCTGTTCGTTTTATCGCTAAGGTCACCCAAAGAGAGTCCTGCAGACCTCATTTTAAGTAACTGAGAATTCTCACGCTCACCTCTCTATTTATTCTTGAGACTGCTTCTCTGCTTTACAAATATAGCAATAACATTCGAATTCCATCATCTAGACACAATACTAGACAAGCATCTCATCTACCTCTACCTATCCCCACTAAGGAATTTACTAAACCATCTTTTATCTATGAGGGCAGAAAAATATTTAATCATCTGTCAATTCATGTTAGGAATTCTGATTCACTTAAGATTTTTAGACGGACCCTAAAGTGGGCACTGCAAAACAAAGCATACTACAGCCTGGGTGAGTTTTACGCAGACAACTTACTTTAATTGTCCATTATTTTTTCTTTTGTCTGGTGTCAATTATGTATTATTTTGCCTTTTGATTTTTTATTGTATTTGATTATATGACTCAAGTATTGTTACTACCTTTTGTTACAAATGTTAGTTTTATTATGTATTTTAACAGGTCTTTTGCTTATATTTTTTTTTGCTTTTTGAGTGTTTTTTTTTCCTTTTCTTTATTATATTTTTATTACTAGACAGATCTATGAATTGTACACTTTAACATAGATATTCACCTATATATGGTTTTACTTCTTTGTTAGTTTTTTTTTACTTGCTATTAAACAAAGGAAAAGGAAAGAAAAAAAAACATTAGCTTTAACATGCTTTGTCGACAGAAATTCTTTGTATTCTTGACAATAAAGTACATTTTGATTGATTGATAAAAATACCAGTTTGATAAGTTTATCTTTAACGACAACTGAGAATTTTTACAAAAACCCTGCCATAAGGGGCAATGTGTTAAAAAGAGAGAGAACATACTCATAAGTAAGAATACACGCAGTATTGCCAGCACTAGATCATACAAAAATTTCGTAATTTGATTGTGTTATTGCGTAATGGATGTTTTTACCAAATTTAATTTAAGCTGTTACTTTCTTGGTCGAGTACAAGGTAGAAGAAAGAACAATGCCGTTACGAACAACCGACCGGTCTGCATTTCCAAGCATTGCTCATATTTGGGTATGCCTTCCTGTCTAGCAAAATTATATGGGTGTGACAGAGATGTATAAATGTATCTTAAAATTGCTTTGACTCCAGGACTCTAAAAAACACCACCTATTATTACTCTTCTTTCTTTTCCTTCAATAATAATAATAATAGTTTTATTGAAGGAATTGATATTTATAGGAAGTAGATAAATAAATAGATAAACAATTAAAAACAAAATATGACATTTATACTAAGAGGATATCGGGATGAAGTTAAATTCTCTATACTGCTACAGTGTGACCGATTCATGTGGGTCACCGACAGAAACCTCATTATGTCGAATGAGCCAAATACAAAATATAGCGGTTGGCCTTGAAAAACGCGCAGTCGCTTAATAAAGAATTCGCTGTTTTTTTGAAGAAGGGCATCATCATTAAAGCAATATTACACAAATTCATGTATTATCTTAATCAATGATGACCTTCTGCTCACCTGGTACCGATCCCCCTATGTAACAAAATATCCATAAAAAAGTTATGTGCTTAATTAAAATTATGATAAAATTTGTCGAATTTTAATTTTTAATAGGCATTTACTGCCTTTTCCTTTCGAATGATAATGGTTCCCAACATCAAACACAAAATCAAGAAAAAATCCCTGTTAAAAATAACATTTGTCAGATACAATAATTCTTCAAACGTGATTTTTGAGTGAAATGATGTTATAAATTGGGAAATGTTTGTTACTTTGATATTTTAATCATTTATTTAATCGATTTCCTATAAAAATTACTGAAAGAAACAGAAAAGAAGGTGTATAAGATTCTGAATTTTGATGGAGGATATCTCGGAAACGAAACGTCGCCGAAACATTTTTTTTTCGAATTCGTGATCAGCCACCCAAAATCTAACAGTGTATCAGAAGTCGGCGATGGGTCGCCGTACTAGAAAAGTACCCACTTTTTTTTAATAAACAAAAAAATAAAATTTTTTAAAATGGAAAAAGTGAAATATCAAAAAATACTGACTTTCTGATAATTTTAACAATAACAATAAAACAAATTTCATCGAGACATTTCTTTAATCGTGCGTCGCGGTCGGTTGAAAAGTCGACGCAGTTTAAAGTTACTCCGATACCTTTTAAGGATTAGGAAGTAACCAATAATCAAACATAAATACACTCTTATATAACGCCTATAAAAAAAAATTCAAGTGAACAAGTATATAAATAGATGTAAAAAAATTATTTTAATGTTGGGTTAAAGTTAACGCATTTTTCTTTATCTTCGTCTTTTTTCAAAGTTTTTGCGTGAGCTATCAGTCAGATCTGGCTTTAAAATCGAGAAGACCAGAACTTATTTTTACGGTTTCATAGAAATGCAACTGAATATACAGGGTATCCCAAATAAAGTGGCTTATTAGAAGTTTCTCGAGATAGAAAAACGATAGCGATTTGAAATTTGTGTTGTGGCCGTAAGACACCTTGATCTTAATTTTCAAAATATTTTTGACAATACAGGGTTGTCAGATTACCTAGAACCAAATATGAACTTTAAATGAGATACCCTATATATTATTTCATTTTTGGTTCCTTAATAACAGTAGAAAAGTTTTTTATGTAACATATATAATACCTATCTGGTGACGTTTTGATAATACAAACTATTTTTTTATAAATTTGGCAACAAACAAGTTTTTTTTCGTTACCACTCTAAATGCCAAACTTAAATTTTGGTTACAGTTTCTTATTAGGCTGTTGTATCATAATACAATACAGGGTGTTGAATTGAAATGTGTTTTTAATAGAACATAAAAGTAAAGATTATGCAAAAATTTTAAATGAAACACCCTGTATTTTATTATTTTTTAAATTGGGGATTCAATTTACTATTTATTATATTATATTTTATATAATAATATTAGGTGTTCCTATATCTATCTTCGATAGTTTCGGAGAAAACGAAGAACCTAAAAAATTGCCATTTTATATTTTATGTATATTTAAAAGGAAAGGTGAAAATTGTGAAATAAATACTTTATTACCTACATAAATAATAATAAAAATGAAAACTATGAATTAAAATAAACATGCCCTCCGTTGGCTCTTAAGCACTTATGAATCGCGGTAATAAAATGATCATTTGTAGCCTTCCTGATTTCTTCTTCATCTATAGAATTTATGGCTGTTCTTATTCTATATTCCAGATCTTCCTTGGTTATGATGGACGTCCTATACACAAGCTCTTTGATATTGCCCCAGAAATAAAAATCGAGCGGGGTAAGATCTGAAGACCCCGGAGGCCATTTCCATGGGCCTTCTCGGCCAATCCATCTGTCTTCAAACATGTTGAATAGCATCGCAGCAACTTCAGGTGTGCAGTGGGCTGGTGCTCCATCTAATTGATAAAAGCAATTTCGGAAAGTCTCCAGAGGCACGTTATCCAAAAAATCCGAAACTGGTACCTAATATGTCCATGTATTTCACACCAATTAGGTTTTCATCATACAGGCAGAAAGCAATTTTGTTATCCATAAGCAAACAGAATACATTAATATTGAAAAATTTAATAAATTTATATTGAAAATATCTTTCTCTAACGAAATGAGGATTTTCGTTAGCCCTGATTTTTCAGTTAATTGTTCCCTCTTTTATAAATTTGCTTTCGTCTGTCCAAATAATATTTTTTAGAAAATTTGGGTTTTCTTGTGAACCAATCAACAGCATTTCACAAAATTCAAGACGTTTTGGAGGATCATCATATTGTGTTTTCTGCAAAATGCTGTCAATTGACATGCGTGATATACGCCAATCGTTTTCTGCTGATTGACATAAATACATGCCTATTGCGTATTGTCAAATGTAAATTTGATGGCCTACTACCGAAAAAGTTTTAATAAGAGAATCGGAAACTACCAAAGATAGGTATAGGAATAGGGATTTACCAGTACGAAATAAAACGGGAATAAATAAGAAAAAACATGTTTTTTTTTTTTCGTTTTTTTCCTCACACATTATAAAAATTGGAAAAAAAAGGGAAACATTTAAATAAAATCAGTTAATATATTTTAAATATACAACATAAATACCAATACTTTTGAAGGAGGAAAAAAATCTCAGTTGCTTTTAAGGTTAAAAAAGACAAGTTTTTGTTTGTTTTTATACGAAACAGCAAGTGCACAAAGGGATACTTTCCCTCACGCGAACTGTTGGCGGAGTTTGGATAAGTTTGAGCAATTTTTTTGGTGAGTGTCGAGATGACGAAAAAAATAAAAGCAATTATTAAACAAATTATTTTTTTACGAATATCCAATGTAACTTCACATATGTAACATACGCACGTGCCTGTGGAAGTATAACTTCTCCGTACGCCATACTCTGAGAGTGCAAATGGGTACGAAAGGTTCAAATTTGCACCACGCTCGTCGAAAAATTAAATTTTCAGCACCCTTGTAGAAAAATAATTAGTACATAATTCTTATGGAAAAGTTTATTCATCATACTTGTTAGGAATAATACTATTTTTGACAATTTAAGTAAACAAATAAATGCGTTTAAAACTCCCTTTAAAAAAAATATTAAAACAAAAAAGTTAAATGTGTCTAACACATTACAACCCTGATTTCCATATAAATAAATTACCAGAATCGAATACATTAATCCTAATTAAACTAAGACATTATCATTACCTTACCTATTCTAAAACTGAAAAACATTTTAAGTACCTGTAGTGATATTCATAATTAAATACAAATTTTAAAAATGAAGTTAAGAAATTCTTATATTTTGTTTTAGGTCCGAAACTATCGAAAATAGGTAATGGAACACCTAATATTATTACTTAGTAAATTGAATCCCCAAATTAAAAACATAATAAAATACAGGGTATTTCATTTAAAATTTTTGTATAATCTTTAAATTTGTTATGTTAAAAACTCATTCTTTTGTAAACACCCTGTATGCGACATCTTAAGTCTCGTATCATATGGTACAGCGGCCTAATAAGGAACTGTAACCGAAATTTAAGTTTGGTATTTAGATTGGTAACGAAAAAAACATTTTTTGTTCAGACCTGTTTTTTGCCAAATTTATAAAAAATAATTTTTATTATCAAAACGGCACAAGATAGTTATAATATATGTTACACAAAAAACGTTTAAACTGTTATGAAGAAACCAAAAATGAAATTAAAAAACCAAAGTTTATATTTGGTTCTAGGTAATCTGACAACCCTGTATTGTCAAAAATATTTTGAAAATAAAAATTAAGGCGTCTTATGGCCAAAACTCAAATTACAAATCGCTATCGTTTTTCGATCTCGAGAAACTTCTAATAGGCCACTTTATTTGGGATACCGTGTATATTTAATTTTGTAATAGACTGTTGAGTGGAGCTTCGTTATAGAATTATTTAACTAGTAATAGATGTATTACGAACATAATAGCATTAGCAACGCTGAATACACTGTCTCTTATTGCAGGCTTCTTGTCAATTGTTTCGGTTGTCTTAATATTAATTATTATTATAATAATAATATTATACAAAGTGTTCCGTTTAAAATATCAAAGTTGGTACTCATTTTTTACTGTCCAATTGTCATTTTTTTACAATATTTTTTGATATCTTTAAAAGGTAAACTTGTGGGCCCCGTTTAAAATATATCCAGACACACTGTACATGCTCGCCAGTTGCATGGAAAGGGAGGAACACTCATATGAAACCCACTGGAGGTCTTTTTTTAATGTCCCTCGAATGAGGAGCGTATTGTAATCAAGGTTTTTCCCATTTTGTCAATAGCTCAAAAAATGCTCTTCTTTTTAACTTAAAATTTTGCTGAACAATCCAGAGTCATATGGCGATGAAATGGCAATTTTGGTAAAAGCCCAATACGATAGGCTAATAATAATAAAATGTTTAAGGAATCATTATCAAAAAACTACTTACGTAGTGACAGAAGAATATTGTACATTCCTCTATTGCTTGAATTTGTATTGGTCGTATTTGTATCTTGAACATAAATATAATTTACTTTATTCGTTATTAACTGACTCAGATCTTTAATACTTAATTATTTTAGGAAGCTGACCATTTTCTCTCACCAGGATATTTATATTTTAAATTGCATGTAAGTTTCTAAATATATAACTGAGTACACTGATTCGGTATTTTAGTCTAGTGTAGTGAAGATTCTTCCAAAATATGTTTAAATTTTTTTTAAAACATTGTACCTTTTTTTTCAATTTTAAAACGTTTGAAACAAATTTTAATCTAGAATGCCATAATCAACTTAAAATTACTTTATTGGATGAAAGGGATGTCAGAAAAAAACCTTAAAACATTTTTTTGCGAATAAGTTTTTTTTGTACTAATTATGCCATGGCAATTTATTTCGTTTATAACAGTAAAAATTTATTTAAGTCTAAAAATAAAATAAAATAATTAATCTGAATTAGCATCTAATAATATTCTTCAAACAACCTTTCTAAGCCGCTCTACATTGTAATTTTCGAAAAATGTTAGTTCTATACTTGTTTGCAAACGTCAATATCTCGCGTTTTTTCTGTTAAAAATAACATACCATCTTACTGATCGATCATTGTAAGAGAAAAATTGTAACTATTACTATTTTACAGAAACAAATTACAGTAATTTGTTTTTTTTTAAGTAAACGCTTTAAAACAAATAAAAAATTATTTTGAAAACTGCTTCATATTCCTAGAGCTATCCTATGAAGGTATTTTAAAATAAAGGTCATTTGACGTCTTCACTTTTTGCTAAAAAATCGAAATACTCTTGATTTTTTTTTTCATTTTCAGAGGGTTGTTTAATCATATTAGCGGTACCCTGTATAATGAAAATCCGGTTTTTATTAAAGTAGTTTGTGGTATTTTGCCGTTTTTTGATTTTTTCGTTTCTAGAAAGCTAGCCTCTTAGGGCTGCCCTACCTACAAAAATAAAGTAAATTTGACAGGTTTCGTCTTCTTAGAAATATTAGGATTTTTTGAAATATATAATCCAAAAAAAAGTTTCTACGCCAACGACTTTCACAATTTTTCAATATCAGTACCTTTACCTTAGCTCTTGCTGTTTCCAAGTTGATTGTTATCGGTTGGTGCGTTCTCACAATTTAATTTTTTTACAGTTTTATACCTCTAAAAAATATCGAAGATCTACGCCCATGGCACCCAAAATCTAATCTAAGTATTTTTGGTGCAAATTTGTTTAGATACACACACACAAACACACGCACAGACACACATCTCTACAAATATCATAATTTTTTTTTAAATATGTTTTTCGTATTTAAGGGACAAACATAGATTAAACTGAACGAAACCAGTCACTTGAGAGGTATATAATATGTAAATTTACAAACAGTATATTATTTATACTGGACTATAGACAAATAATACTATAAGTAAATACTTACCTGAAAACAGACATTTTAATTCAGTGCCTTTCCTGAAACACTCCGTTTCTGTACACAGGTCAAACTTGAACTTTTAGTTAAAACACCAACCTTTAAGGCTTCAGTGGATTTACTGAAACTTTATGTCTATTTTAAATTTAGTCTTTTCTATATAATATATATGATGATATAAAAAATTCTGTTTAAAATACTTGCAATCGAGAAGATATTTTGAAATATCTGGACTTATGGAGTATATCGAATTAAACACTTGCCCCCGTTATTCACTAAAAAAGTTTAAGAGTTAGACCAGGTCTAGTTGCTATGGTACTTAAAACTCTGAGTTCGCAAGATATGTTTCACTTAAGGCCGTTTTATATGCTGCAATTCTTCTCTGCAATATGCAATAGTCTTGAACAAAGGCATGCGCAGTTTGACAAAAGGTGCAAATGTCTTGCCACTGCGCATGCTTTTGTTCAAGACTATTGCAACTTGCAAGAAAGAATTGCAGCATGCAAAACGGCCTTTATGTCATGTCATTTTGTAATTGTGACATTTAGCAAAATTATTATTTATTCAATTGTTAAAAATGTCATCTTAAACCTATAATTGTCAAGTTAGACCTGGTCTAAATTTAAACCTTTTTAAGTGAATACGGGTGTTGGTGTCTTGTCAAAGTGTTTATTCTAAAGTTTATCAATCATATCCATTCATCACGGCGTACCTTAAAAAAAGCTACTGTGTTTAAAAACGACTAAAATCTGCTTTTTTTCTGGAACTCGATTTCACCCAGTTTCTGTACCTCCGACAAAAAAAAAACATGTTATTATATGCCTCGTAGAAAAAAGGTCGTGCTTTTGATCTGCCCTGCAGTTTTTGTCCCAGGAGGTACCAATACGTCGTTACGGAGCCTTAAAGCCAGATAAACAAATATCATGCACACTACATTTCAAAAATTTCTCAACATTCATTCTTAATTTCGATCGAACTGAATTTGATGCTAGTCTGTAGAGGAAACATAGACGTTTGTTTGGTGATATCACTTGATTCGCCTAGAGACTAGCGGTCAGATTTCAAACGTAAAACACTAGCGAAGCATATAGAAAGTAAATTTTAGTTTTATTTCTAAATTGTTCGCCCGAAGAGCAATTTTGGCGACTTGGTTTTTTAATCCCTTGGGGGAACTTTGGGGTCACATAAACTATTCCTGCCTCTTATTACTCTTTTCGCAAAAAAATAGTGATATTTTAAGACACAAAAACAGTTTTTTGAATTTCGACCAGTTTCCCCGCATTTTAGGTATGGGCGTCCTATTTCGATTTTGAGTCTCTTTTATAATTCCCATCGAACCCCCGTCTCAGCTTGATCAGATCCACAAAAGGCCTCCAAAGTTACATCGTCTATCGAACATCACTGCTAAGTCATTATAGACTCCTTAAAAATTTCATTGTTACCAAACGACACGCCAGTTTAACCTCACCTGTTAACAAGAGTCGTGCCCACTTTTGTTAACAGGTGCCGAATATTTGTACAAGTAGACTATGCACACCAGTAAACCAGTAGATTGAAATTAAAAAGTGAAAATCCATTCTTACCTAATATTTTACTACGAGTCGAAACTCACCTGGGAGCGCACTTCAAACGCAGCCGACACGTACGCAAAGTATTCCTCGTTTGTAGTTTTTAGACTTATTTGTCTCCTCGCTTTAAGACTTTTTCAAATATTTAAATTCTAATATGCGTTTTCCAATGACTAAATTTTACCTATACTAACGACATTTTACTATTTAAAGCTTTTTAAGTAAAATCTTATGTAAGGAGAAAGAGGGGGTGCGAGAAATCTTACGTTTCCTTACATGGGGGTGGGGGGGTCAGAAATGGCCAAAATCATACTAACGTAATTAATGAACGGCCGGCCCCTTACTGTTTTACCAAGCTTCAGAATAATGACAATGCCAGATTAAACTATAGGCCAAATGGATCCTGGAGATACGTTGTTGGGCCGTTCTCATTAAATTCTTAGACAAAGTGAAATTTACGTTCTTGTTTAATAATTGTTTCATTCCTCCCAAAAACCGAGTAACAATACCATAAAAACAATTTCTTATTAATAAAAATAATGGTTCTCTCAATATCAGATTTCTATGTAAAAATAAAATAAAAATTTGACGTTTTGAGGACTATTTTATCCCCTAGAGCTGCCATGTATATTCACTGTTTAACAAAACTAAATTATTTTCACACGCACTTTTTGTATGTACGAACAATCTGGACACAAGAGGTAAACGGTTTTTTAATCGACGCGTGGCCCTTATTATCATACAAATAAAATTAATTCAATAATTTTGTATCATTGTAAATATTACCTACCTATATAAATTTTATAATAATAAAATATTTTTGAAGTTTAAAATTACACAACACCGCTAAGCATTAAAGAATAAATAATCTTTCTTTTCACAAGTCTAGAATCTGAATGTACTTCCCCAACCCCTGTTTAATCATTTCAAGTGATTTAAAAACAACTTAAACCGTGTTCAAAATAAGTGTTTAAATAATTGTTACACCTGTAAAGGACCGTCCGCCATTTTGAATGCGAAAAATTTAAAGAACTATTATTAAGATTACTGTGCCTCCATCTTATTAATTTTAATTTTTTAATGCAAGAAGGAACTTTCAATACATGAAGAAAAAACGTGTGTATGCAATGTAAGTATATTTTAAAAATGCAATAAAAGTATCGGTAATCCATCATTGGCACAACATTGTTTTTATATATACTTTTTTTAATAATAGGTTAGATTTCATAACAATGTGCACGTATTCGATAAAAAACAGGGTTCATTAGTTTAAGATTATTAATTTAGTTCACAGTATATCGTACTTAATAAAGATTTTCTAATAATTATATTAATTAATCAGGCGGATTTCTTTAAATTGAAATATCCGAATATTTCTTTTAGTAATGTCCATATTTCTGGAGTTTCCGAAAATACTTACCAGCTGACCTAAAAATAAGTGCATAAGTTTATCACTTTTACGCACAAAACATCATAATGAATGTACTAAATCAGAATAAAAATATTTTATAATTAAAAGAAAAACTCCTAAAGTTGTTTATTTTAAACCTAATAATCCGGATGATTTAGAGTGAGGGAGGGTTGGTTCGGGAAAATAACCAATGGATGACATAAAAGTATTACTACATTATGTAAAATTCCCACACCTAATGCTGAAAAAGGAACGTCTTTTGCATTCACTTGACGACTCCGAAGTTAAATAAAAATCAAATTAAATAGATTACTAAACAGGGTGACGCTCCTTTTTTATAATTTTGAATATAAAATGTTTAGATAATCGCATACGTAATAATTTATACATGTGTTTGCTGCAAATATGCCAACTTGGAAAAATTGAAATCAATTTTTCTTTGAATTCTTAAATGGCACACCCTGTTTCTAACTATCATATCGTGTTCTGTTATTAGTTGTCTTTCACTTTTATTAAAGTGATCTTATAGTTTTTGACATAATATTAATTTTTATTAATTGTGTCGTTGAAAATGCATTAAAACATTGATATAATTTTAATCTAGTTAGGCATATTTAAAAAAGGTATATTTCTTACCACAAAACAATATTGTTCTTTCAATTTATCTGCCAGTGGTAAAAATTATTGTTGTAAACATTTTATAAAATAACTTAGCTTCAAATTTAAACAATAATTTGATATGTATATGAAGTAAATGCAGATAGTTAATTAAAAAAAATCTAGTAAAATATGACAAATGAAAATGGCAATGATTTAAAAGAATTCGTTTTAAATATAACTAATAACAAATAGTTAAAGAACAAATTTAATTCAGTCTACTGGTAGCTGTAATCAACATATTATAATGATAATAATAAAAAAAGAACGTCAGACGAGACGCTAAATAAGGAAATATTATTTTATGCAGTATATAAGTTTATATTATAAAAATAAATTAAAATGAGACTTAAATTACGAAAAAAATTATATCCCTTAAAACACAAAACACTACCTGTTTATCTGTTCAAAATGTTTACTGTTCTCTTGAATACATAATTCAACTCGTCTTTCGAATGCACTCCTTAAATTTCGACACGTCATGGCAACATTAATATTTGTAAAACAATTTCTAATCCTTAACTTCATACCCCCATATGCTAAAGTCCATTTTTGTAAAATTTGGCGATCTAGCCGGACATCAAACAGGTCCACCTCTTCCAATCCAACGATCTGGGTATGTTTCATTTAAAAATGTTCTGATAGTCCCTGTAGAATGGACTGGGGCACCATCAAGAAGAAGCCACATTTTTTGCTCAACAAAATATAACCCATTTACGTGGTTACCTAAAATACTTCCCCAAACATATAATGAGGATCTAATTTGGGAAGTATATCTTACCAAATGTAGATATTTCTGTTGCGTAGTAATGAAAATTGTGTCTGTTAACACTCCCATTCTTATGAAACGAAGCCTCGTCGCAAATAGCACTTGTTTCTCTGATTTTGCTTTGAGCTCAGAGACAAAACTCCAGTCTTCCCTGATAGTCTTCGGGAAACAGTTCTTGGAGTAATTGAATATGGTATGGGTGAATTTTATTAGCTTTAAGTATTCGCTGAACCGTTTTTCATCCAACATCTATATTAAATCTAGATTCGAACTAAGACATCTACTTTTAACAAAATATTACGACTGATTATTATTAATAACTTTAACGAAAACATAAAATTGTATATTAGGAGACTATACTGCCTGTACGATTTTAGATTTAGTAGATTCAACAAGTAAATTGAATATAACCGATTTTGAAAAATATTTTCAATGACCAATTTAGCCTATCCTGTTAGAATATATTGAATGAAAAATTACTTTATTATCTATTTTCTGTAGTGGGGACATTGCTGAAAAAAGTATCGGATTTTTCAATTTTCAAGCCTTAGTAACTTACTAATATACATTAAAACCCATTTGTTAGCGTGTCTTCTATTCAGTTTCGAAACATGAAAATCGATACTAGAACCCTATGATATTTTATTTTCTAGGTAGGTAACTGCTGAACTTTGGAAACAAAATATTATAAAAGTAAATAATATTATAGAATTAAAAAACAGTACATAAACAAAATATAAAACTATTATGACATATTTAAATTACACTAAATTCTAATAATTTTGTTTCTAATGTATCAGTTTTGTAATACCAGGCACAAATCTTTTTAGATAGATATATATTCTATAGCGTGTCTTAAGAGTTTACTAGCGAAATGTTCTGGGTTTTTCTCCACTTTGGGTGGAGATCGGGCCAGAATTATCCCAAGAAGGAGAAAATCAATCGATTCGGTCATGCACCGATCATTGGGCTCGGCAGATCCGATTTGAAAAAAGAACATGCTTAAGAACTTAAGAATTGAATCTAAATTAATTGGTTTAAGTTTCGACGTCGGCGTCGGGTCTACAGTTGATGTCGCAACCTAAAAATAAAAACTAAAAACGTCTGAAAATTAAAAATGAAATAACGGCGAAATTGGGCTTTTTAGCTAAATCCGTTATTCGATTTCATGTTATAGATATTTACAGTTTTTAATACTTTAGATTTGACAACGGCGTTAAACTTTACGTAGAAACGTAAAACAATACAATTTCAGCTGTTAAGTTCTCAAACATTTTATATTTTCTCTTTTTTAGACTGGATCAGTCAAACCAAATTTCAATGCAGGTAACCATTACCCCCCAAAGGTGGCAAAAAAACCCATAAAATTCTGCTAGCACACAAATGTGTTTTTTTATTGTATGTTGTGCTATTTCTTATCTTAAATATATGTAATAACACTTCATTCAAAGCAAATGAATTTATCTGCTTAAAATGTGATTTATAATAGATGTAAGATTAATCGCTTTTCATTATTTATAAAAGAATTTGTGCCATATTTCAGATAAAAATTACTATGCATAGCAATCATTTCACTTTCTTTAATTATTATTTTGGGAAATCTTGCTATAGATGTTGTAATTATAAAAATAAAGTTGAATTAAGTGTAAAATATGCTGGCATGTAAAATTACGGATCAAGATTTCCCCTCTACCATGTAAGCTAAAGCCTTAAATAAATTTTGACCTTTCTTGAATTAACGTATGTAATAATAAAATATATGGTTATTTTATTAATTAGCGTATCGCATCAATGTAAAATTCAGACGGGAAGGAAAGTGTACCATTATTTCTTTGAAAAAATTAATGGAAGTCAAGTTTAAAAACTTGAAAACAATAATTTATACAACTATTATAGAATGTGACACAAATCGACTATTTCTGCTGAAACCGTAACTAGGTTTAAGTTTTATCTCAGGATAATTCGAAATCAAATATATTTTATATGGAAGTTATACAGATTTACCAAGAATTTTGTTTTGCTCACTTATTGTTTGGTGACATAAATACACTGAAGTAGGGGAACTGAAGCCAAAATGACACCTTTAAGAAAATTAGGCAATTTTAGTATAAAAAATATATTTTATTTTTAAACTAAAAACATGTTTATATGACAAAATATTTTATGTTTCATAAACAAACGTCAAACAAAACCAAAATATAAAAGAACCCGCTAAAAAAACAACAAAAATTAAAAACATACTGACAGTCCGTATTGCCCGCTCGTAAAGCCATAATAGTACTTCAAGAAAGTATTATCAACCAAAACTACCCAGCCAAGCTTTATATTAAGAATATTAAGAAATATTAAGCATGTTTAAAACAGCTAGGATGAAAATAGATTTAAGTTTTACCGTTTGTTCATATAGTTATAATAGCGTTACAGTTTGGATAGATTTTATTGAAAATAAAAAAATTTATAAAAAACATATTTGATGACTTTACCTATTACAGAATAGGTAAACCACACGCCAAAATAATTATTTTAAACACTTACCTTCATGCTCTACACCAGAGCAAGAAGAACACCAAGTGCACAAGGAACACTGAATCTGGCTTTCTATTAATTCGGAATATAAATAATGGCAGTACAAACATTCTGGATCATTTTTCTAATCGGACAATGACTGTTTCTGTTGAGATTTGGAATAAACAGTCTTCTTAATTTTCTGATGTAGAGCATTTTTAAGTACGGAATATCCCAAATCAACCTTTCTCTTGACTTGACTTGCATTCACTTGTACGGTTTCTAGATCTTTAAGGTAAAGTGATGAAGTAGTTATTGCTGTTTTGCCTGTTTTGGTTTGTTTTGTTTTTGGCACCAGCATTATTTATGAAAGCGACACAAAGAAGCTACTTGCATTTAAGGAATTAGATTTAGGAACGATAAGTCGAGAAAGTGGTTCATCATCAGAATTACCACTTTCAAATCATAAATCATTTGGACTTATCTTCTTCATTGGCAACAATTTTCCTTCTGTTGACTGGTTTGATTAATATCGGCTGTATCCGCTGCTATAAAGTCTGCTTCCGTAAATATATCGGGATTCGGTGGCCATATTCCCATTGATCGAAAAGTATTGTCTACAGTAGAAACAGTCGCTGCCTTTTCAAACGCTTTTCCAACCAATTCTGCAATTTGAAAATGTGTTATGATTCGTCCAATTTGTACTTACCCACTGTTTTGAAACATCTGGATAATATATACCGATAAAGGTTTCATAAAACCAGCATCGAGTGGCTAGAGCATATGCGTACAGTGCGGAAGAACTGAAATGATAGCACACAATTTTTCCGAGATATATTAATAAGATCCCATATGGCTTGCAAATCCGTCTAACAGCAATAGTACTGGATTGTCTATGGAAGCTCTTGAAAAGATAATAAACTTCTGAAGTCATTTAGTAAAAATGTCTCTCTGTATCCAGCCACTCTCATGGCATTCTTCCAGGAGCGTTATTCATTAATTCTGGCTTAAATTGTTTGCGCGGAATACAAACATTGTTAGCATATATCATCCATTCGCACTAACACAGAAAAGAATAGTTACCAGTTGACCTCTTTCTGCGGAGGTCCAACTGGTTTTTCCCTTTTGAACTTACTATATTTGTTATAACTATAACTTTTAGGAACGGCTGTCATACCGATCTCGTCAACATTAAACATTTTATCCAGTATCAACTTATATTTATCTATAACTCTTACATGCAGAGTAACATATTTTTTCACTGCCACATCATTAAATCTACTTGCTCTTGCCGCAGAAGTGGCTTCTGGTTTACGTGGGCTAAAATTGAAATTTCTAGGTAAAAATTTTTCGAGCCAGTACATTCCGGCCATTTTCGTATCACAGTCAAAATTATGAGAAATATTATTTTTTAGGCAAGATCGTATGCTAAGGAACGTAAATCTTTGATTATAAGGCCAAACTGGCCAGCTCTTTTTCTTGTTCTTCATAAATATAGTAAGAAACCGTCCCATTTTCTTAGTAGTAGCATCCTCAATTTTTTTATGTATAATTTAACTCTGCGTTTTAATGTAGCCTTAGGGACACTATGTTTCTGATGCTTTTCGGAGTCCCATAACTATGTTTAACTAAGAAGGTAAAATGGACCCGTAGAAGGCAAAACGGTCCAACTGATCCCATTCTTTAGTATGAAAGAAAACATGATGCAATATACTATTGTTGTGCAGAACGAAGACAATTACTCCGAATATGGTATAAGAAAAATGTGTAGCATGTATAAAAATAATAATTTACATCGAAAATTAGTAAAAAACAACTTACCTCTACAAAAAAAAATCCATTTAAACTCACGGTTTTACCCAACAGATGTTGTTAATAACGTAGGAATATTTACACAGTCCATTTTGCCTGTAGGGTCCGATATGCTTTCAGTTCACCTTCAATGGTGAGAATGTATTAAAAAAAATAATTCATTCCAAATCATATTAATATCAGATTTATACTCAAAAACTTCTCTCTTTTCAAATTCATTATTAGTAACATTGTGAAGTTATTCTTAAAGCTAATAAGAAACCAGGGTACAAAAATTAGTACGACGTGGGGAGGTCAGAACTGTTTATTACATACGCTTAATCAGAAGTACTTTTTTTTCTCTGTGATAAACTGTAAGAAATTAATGTGTCTGTGTATCTCACCCAAACTCACTTTTCTATGTCACCATCGTTATTAAATTCAAATTTACTATTGTAGGAATCATCCGAATCTAGTTTTAAAATTGACAATATTATTCAACACTCCCATAACTTTTTGTAATTATCCGTTAAGTGTTGAGGTCTCTTATTCTCAAAAGTAATACTAAAGAATAATGTCAATATTTACTATTTATAAAATGGTGAACTAAAAATTCGCATGTCTTAAAGAAAAACGCATTATTTTGTCCTGGTCCTAAAAATTCTAAATCGACCTTACACTTAAAAATCCTAATAGATAGGAATAAATAAAACTGTTTGATTGCGAATTTGTGTAGATGATCATTAGAGAAATATTTGATGTAATATACGAACTGAGTAGTTAATTTTTAAATTTCCTCATTTTCATGAATATATTATTTTCTGGAAAGCAAGCACTTAGGAATCAATCACTAATTTTTTGACTGATAAAAATATGAATGTAACTTGTAAATGTATAATGTTAATATTTGTTCCTTACTAGTTTCATACATCCAAACGCAAGATATATATCGTTCAATAGAAACATTTTTAAATTACTGACAAAGGCCTTACCATGTTCGCATGTGCCTAAAATAATTATTGTATTTATTATATGTTTAAATAAACATAAAAAAGACTCGTAAAAAACCTGGATAGTTAAAACTATTTTAATATTTTGTTAAGTTAGACCAGCTTTAAAAATACTTATACAGGGAGACCAAGAAGCTAGGGCTCGCAGGTTGGAGGTTTCGGATAACATCCACTTTATTGGGCTACCAATAACATATTTTTCTGTTTTAATTTTTATTGCAGTATATATTTTTTTAAACCTCCAAAAAATCCAAACTACCTCGTTTATGACATTTTAAATTGTATAGTGCGATATATCGTTATAACTAATTTTATATAAATTTAGTGACGGTTTCTCACGATATAATTACTAAAATTTTTCCACCAGAAATCTGATTTATATATATATATATATATATATATATATATATATATATATATATATATATATATATATATATATATATATATATATATATATATATATATATATATATATATATATATATATATATATATATATATATATATATATATATATATATATATATATATATATATATATATATATATATATATATATATATATATATATATATATATATATATATATATATATATATATATATATATATATATATATATATATATATATATATATATATATATATATATATATATATATATATATATATATATATATATATATATATATATATATATATATATATATATATATATATATATATATATATATATATATATATATATATATATATATATATATATATATATATATATATATATATATATATATATATATATACATATATATATATATATATATATATATATATATATATATATATATATATATATATATATATATATATATATATATATATATATATATATATATATATATATATATATATATATATATATATATATATATATATATATATATATATATATATATATATATATATATATATATATATATATATATATATATATATATATATATATATATATATATATACATATATATATATATATATATATAAATATATATATATATATATATATATATATATATATATATATATATATATGTGCTTTGATCAGTATCTTGTCAGAAATGACATGTTTTAAAACCGCATTTTACTCTTCTGTAATCCATAAAAACAAGTAGCGACAAGGATGGAGTGCAGATAACTATGAAAACACAAAATAATATAAAAAAATTTAGTTCGCATTTCAACAAATATAAATAAAAACAAAACATTTACATAACAAATTAAGAACTCTGGAATGTGGACTTTTAATAATAATTTGGGAAGAAATTCTGAAACGATTTAATAATGTTAATAATAGATTATATACCCCAGATCTAATCATCACTAGTAGCATAACCGGACCAAGAGCCCCCTCCAATTCTTACTCTGGAACGACCCTAATATTAGGCAGTTTGAATTTCCCTCAAAAAGTTTTATTTTACCCTTGTTATCACGTTAACGTTTTATCATGTTTAATAAAAATTATAACCGAATTATAAAAATACAAATTTTGGCTGAACGTTCATTTTCGAAAATGACTTTTACAAACAAATAAATACCAAGGAAAGCAATTTAAAAGCCCGAGCTTATCTCTTTATAATTTATCGAAAATAATGTAATAGGGCTCTTTCTTCTAACAGTTGCTTGACAGGTTGCAGAGAATAAGAAATCAACGTATTGTTTAGTGGTGAACTAACAATGTTTGAATGAAATTTGCATATTTTTAAATAAAAATCTAAATTTAAGAATATGATTACGATTACTTTATTTCTTACATTCCTTACCACTTGAAATAATACGATTTTATTACAAAGTCAAGTTTGACAGTTTTACATCTTTTATTTACATATATTCTCACAATATTGTTACACACATTCACTTTATAGTAGTTATTGTTTTATATAAAATAAGGTTAGGAATGTATTTTCTCAAAGTTGTGAGGTCACAGAAAAGCTTCGTGGTCTTAATTAAATATGAGTATTAATTTTTTTCTAACATAGCTACCTATTAGGGGTCCTAAAAGATTAATATGTTTCAAGCCCCCAAACCTCCAAATCGATACTGCATTAAATGTCCATATAACCAAGTAGATTAAAACGTTTATGATATTTTTTTATTTTCGTCAATGTTTATGTTATCTACACAAGATTTCCATAATCACTTATTTTGAAATTTATTCAGAGGTGCGTTATATGAAATATTGAGTCAAAGCAATTGCTATGGTTTCGTCGACTGAAGTATCAACAATGTGACGAGATTATACGTTATGTCAGTTAGGAAGTTCACAGTCATAGAAACTGCACGGTGGCACGAGCAGCACCAAAATGACTGTTACTAGAGCATACCGTTTAGTAAAACCATTGAATCTTCTATTCCACCTTCTAATCTCCTAATTTTTTTATTATTAAAGTTGATAAAGATTTTTTTGTATTGTTGTCCTTTTAAGCCCTGAACAAATATGTTTTACACAAATTAAAACACAATAGGATAACCCAGGATCCATCACTGATGAAATCCTCTTATATATAACTTTTTCAAAAGTTAAATCAGTTAATAAACTATCCAGAAAAAATTAATTATCAAAACAATACGGAATCAGAAAAAAATATTTATAATAAGAATTTTGTTTTCATTTTTTTTTAGGTAAATGGTGATTTTCTGCCTTCAAATTTTCTACAGATAAAATATCAGCAAATGTACTCACGACTTTTGATAAATCATATCACATTTTTCTTCTGTGCAGCTTTCCATATATCAGTCAAAAGGTTCCGATCTATCAACCGAAATAAAATCATATTAATATAGAAAAATATTTGCAAAATTAAGGATTGACTACATATTGCGCAAAAATTTTTCATGTATCAATTTATATCATATCATATTTCTGGTACTTTAGAATTGCCTCTCTTTAGTACCTTTTGTTTTTGAACATTAAAGGGTTTTGGATATATGTTAAAGCTTAAACTTCAAGAATGCATAGAAGTTTGATGGTATTTACACGACTTCTAAGGAATAAGTTGAATTGGGACCATTTTAAATTTGAATGAATAATAATTTTCTATATTTTATGGGTTTTCATAAAGTCCATAAAAACTTTATAACAGTTATGTAAAACACCATAACTTAATTATTATTTATTGGAAGATAGTTTATATCCAGGATAAAAAAACGTGTAATCATCAAACTGCCCTCCAATTTTTTTTCCTTCTATATATTTATTGTATCTGAAAAATATAGCCGTTAACTAGATAAATAATATACCTGGGTCTACAACATATTTGCCCCCATACAGAATTAACTCACGATAATAAAATCTTCTTAGAAACCTGGATATCTTTTTTGTAAAGGAGCTATCAACACGGTCAAAATAAAACGAAACATTAAGAGTGAGAAGGACTAAATTTGCAATTTTCCTTCTGATCGATATATGATTTACTGTACGAGAAATTCTGCAGGTTGTTGAAAGAAATTCAAAAAAATTGTATACTGATATCATATTGGAATATAATTTTAAAGCTTTGGCTAAAACTCTTATTTAATTTTTGATAATGCGGTTTTGTAATTTTTGGAATATCGGTCAAATTTTGACAGCACCCATTAGATTATCTCAATATAGCCCCTTAATGTTTAGCAGTTTATTTGCTGAGTAGTGCTGAGAGCTCCGCGGTTTTATAGAACAAGCTATTTACATTGATTCTTATGGAAGATTTTATTATTGTAATTAAATTTTGGGGGACAGTTTACTTAACGGCTGGCGGGGCTACATCAACAATTTCGTACAGTGGTAACCAAAACTGTATTGAATGTTAGAATAAATGAAAAAAATTAAATTAAATTGATGTTAATGTTAATGTATTATGACGTTTTTAGAAAAAAAGTATAACACATTGACCAAAACGTCGAAATATCTGTATGTCATTACATATAATACTTCTATTCGATACTAAATCATCTAGTATATTATTTGTATAAAAATAAAAAGTAGTCTAAATATTTCTCGGACAAGAACTTGAACAAGATTTTGTAAAAAATAAGGCCAGGTTTTCGGCCTTGGTATAGAAAATTACCTGTAGAACAGCTGATTATATATATTTATTTATATATATATATATATATACAGTGACCGTCTAAAGTCCGTTCCCCCCCTACTAATTTTTGAGCCAAGTCGTATATCGCAACGAATTTTGGAGTGCTTAAATAGGAGATGAAAAGCTATTTTTTATGAAAAAATGATAGCTAAAAGTTATAAAATGGCGGCTACGCGCCATCTTGAATTAATATTTTAAATACAACACTCCGCATATTATTCCATTTTCAAAATCTGCTCATTATTCTTAACATTTTTCTCCAATACACTTTATTCCTAAATGTAATTGCTGAAAATTGACATTTTGGTCATTTCAAATTCAATCAAAAAAATAATGAAACAAAACGGTAACATCTTGATAACTAACTGTCAAATAGTCCGTTGAGCATCTTAATTATTTTATGAAAAGTGTGACCATGGCTCGCAGTTTACACGATAAATTTGAAGCAGTTTTGATTTTTGGAGAAGCTGGAAGAAATTTTCATCTAGCAGTCCGTATGTTTAACGATAGATTTTCCGAAAACCCTATTTCGCGGTCGTATTTGCGCAAACTTTTGAATAAGCTCCAAGCAACTGGTACGATGAAAGATGCTCCAAGATCAGGAAGACCACCTCTTTCAGAAGAAAAAAAAATTGAAATTGTTGCTGAAATGGTAATTAATCCTACTCAGTCGACGTCTGCAGTTGCTGAATCCTGCGAAGTAAGTTCGAAAAGTGTCCAAAGAGTCCTAAAAAATGAAAAATTTCATCCCTATAAAATGAAAATCCTGCATGCTCTCACGGAGGATGATCCAGACCGGAGGGTTGAATTTTGTGAGTGGTTAACAAGAAAAATTGAAGGAGAACGATCCTTCCTAAAACGTGTATGTTTCTCAGATGAATGCACGTTTTTCCTTAATGGAAAAGTCAACAAACAGAACGTACGATACTGGAGCGATACTAATCCGCATATTTTTAGAGAAGGGCATACCCAGTTTCCTGAAAAAGTTAATGTTTGGGCGGGGATTTTGGGCAACCACGTTGTTGGACCGATTTTCATCAGAGGCAATCTTACAGGAGATCTTTACAGAAATCTTTTAGAAACTGAAATTGAACCTCAAATAAGACAAATTGTATTAAACAATCAGGAAGAGTTTGAAAATCGTGAAATCATATTTCAGCAGGAAGGAGAACCTCCCCATTTCTATCGCATGGCTAGAGAGTTTCTCGATACAAACTTTCCTGGGCGATATATAGGTCGCAGGGGAAGTACAGAATGGCCACCAAGATCTCCGGATCTTACCCTTCTAGATTTTTTCCTTTGGGGATATCTGAAGTTAAAAATCTACGCCACTACTCAAATAGATGAATAGACTTTCATCAACGTGAGAGAAGCTATTCATAATAGGGCACTTTATTGTCAAGATTTAGGAGGGGGCCACATCGAACACTTGATAAAATAATTATTGTTGGGGTTAAATAAGTGTTATTCAAAAATAAATAAAATATTTTTTTACCAACTAATTTGTTTTCCTTGAGAATTTACAGAACAAATTCGTAACCTTCAAGATTTTCCGGTAAGTGGTACTGTTTATCCTTAAAATACTGTATTTACGCCTCTTATTAGTCGAATTCATTAAAAGATTTAACTACAAATTAATTAAAAAATTTAGTTAGCAGAATTTTTTATCGAAAGTGACTAAAACCATTACTTCATTTTAAACCGGATTTTCAATTTTCAAACGTCATTATTTCGAAAACAATTACATTTGGGAATAAAGTGTATTAGAGAAAAATGTTAAGAATAATGAGCAGATTTTGAAAATGGAATAATATGCGGGGTGTTGTATTTAAAATATTAATTCAAGATGGCGCGTAGCCGCCATTTTATGACTTTTAGCTATCATTTTTTCATAAAAAAATAGCCTTTCATCTCCTATTTAAGCTCTCCAAATTTCGTTGCGATATACGAGTTGGCTCAAAAATTAGTAGGGGGGAACGGACTTTAGACGGTCACTGTATATATATATATATATATATATATATATATATATATATATATATATATATATATAATTTATACAGACCTGTCTTATGGTAATAAAAAATAATGGAAATACCTTACCAAGTCCTGTTCCTTTTTGTCCACTAAACTTTTGTTACTAGGATGTATCGAATAACTTTGTACATACTAAGAATTGCTGTAAAAAATAACATTTTTAAATTATGATATAAAATGGACCATAGCTAATATACGTTTAAATAAACTAAACTATGACACAGCCTATTGTATGATAAATGTTGCAAGTGTGAATAGACATTTATTGCATGAAAGGCTAAGTTTAGTCTAAAAAAATGAATCGCGATGATCAGTTGTGATCCATTTTATTAGGCTACTTAATAGTTTGTTACTACTCAATGTAACTTTTTATTTGTAAAAAATATATTGCATATGGAAAGCCTCTAAATAAATGGTTTTTTATGAACTGATCACTTGCCCTGTACTAGTTTTTATATCAAATAAAAAAAATATCATTTTTACTATCAGTATTTAAACGGTTATCCATAGGAAACCGTAGGTATACTTTTGCTCTAACCAACGAACAAACGTATTGGAAATCTTTAAAAGTAAAAGAGATGTCAGCAGTCTTACGTTAAGTCGGCCTGCTTCCGCACCGGTTTCCGCTATAAATGTAGCAATATGTCTTTTTGATAAAAATCATTAGAGATGTTTCACGTTTCGTCAAAATATGTGTAATTACGCAATTTCGATCTTTTCCTACCTGGGGACTCACCTTGAAACGTAACGCTCGTTTCACGACACAAGGCCTTGATCCGACCATTAAAACTTTGAAGGGTTTTAAAGCCAGTGATCTTAGGAAACTGGCACTCGTTTTGATATAATTGTAAAGCTTTTTTAACAAATGTCTCACAGCAGGAAATCTGAATAGAAAAATTATGTCGAGTGAATTCTCGTGATTTCGTAAAAAATTATTCTCATATCATATGATGCGAAAACTGGATGCATAGGACATAGCAAAAGCAGTAACTTGCGAGTGATGGGGTCGGCGGACAACGTACTCCCTCCCGCAGTCTCAACTTTACATCAAAAAGTGGATATCAATCAATTTAAATTTCTAATTACTTAAATAAATGTTTAATTTTCATTTCAATTCCAGTTAACTTTTCAGTTGGGACTCCTACAATTAAACATAATTCAAATAATTAAATTATCGGTAACTATCGAATTTCTCAAAGCGGTTTGAAGTTAATTTTTATAAAAACTTTTTAATTTGTTTTTTCAAAATATGATTTTTTCCGACTAACTTGATTTTTTTAATACTTTAAATAGTCACATTATTACTTAGAAAAAAGCCTCATACTTTTGTTCCAATGCTTATGGCTAAACCAAATTCGCTTCAAGGGTAGGTCGATGCCAAGTTTGCATCTGTAGTGGTTTAAAATCATCTAAATGGTTTAAAAAACATAACATGATTCACTGCGCTATATCGTAAAACTAATAAGCCATTCGTTAATACTTTGTACATACCCCAGTATCATAACCATTATTGATCCTGCGAAATATTGTAACCTTATGGCGCGGCGTTCCTTACTAGACATCAAATCTGTCAGTATTTCAAAAAAAACCCTCGTTTACGAAACTTTGGATTCAAAATCGGAGATAGTAAAATCTTGCCCAAAAAAGTTGCTTTGAAAATACTTCATACATTTTTGAAAAATAAAACAAATACAGCATAATTTCCGAAATGCAATTTTTCATTTTTTTCTGAATATCTCAAAAACCCGAATAGTTAGAAGCGTGCCATCAAACACGTAACGACCTTGTTCAGAGAAGCTCTAATTCCAGACATAAAGTTTGTATAAACAGGCACAAACTGATTTAAAATAAATAACTCTTCACCCAACTGTTTTTCGCTATATTTATCATTGGTTCAACGTAGATAATATGTTTTTTTTTTCAGAGAATAATGGAATACAAAAAAATGAGTTTTTATTGCTTAGAAAAATCGCGGGAACTTTAGCACGAGCAATTTTGCCTCAAAAGTAACAAAAACTAAGCTTTATCAATAATTTTTGCCAGAATAAAACTGAGACATTCAAAATTCACGAGAAAAATCACAGTCTCGAGTTAAATTTGGCTAAAATATTTCACGAATAAAAGAAATTAAAATAAGTAAGTGCTAACCTTGTCAAAATTTCTGCAAATGCCTATTTCCAAAACGCCTCATTAATTTTTCACCTACTTTTCAAATTCAGTAACTGACAATGAATTCAAAAATTGATGGCAAATGTGGAATGTTATCGAAAATATGGTTACGCCTGAGCCGCGCAACGCGAGTTTTCTGATCATGGCCAGCTTCGATTGATTAATTGAATGATTTTTAACACAATAGAGCAGAGTCATGCAGTCCATGGAAGCAAGGGAAGCAGTGCTTCTCCAAAAAAAATTACAAAGCATCTTCTAAAATGTAATTTTTGAAATAGGAAACCATTAATTTAGTTTATAGTAAAAATGCTAAAATATTATCTTAATTATCAAGCCCATAATAAATGCAGCCTTGACTACGACGTTGGTTGAACGGCTATCCGTGTGTTGTGTGATACGTACGTCGCGTCGTACATGGTGCGATATGGAAGACAATAATTCGGACGTGGATATGCAAATACCGTCAACTTCGGCTGTCGGTAATAACGTTGAAAATGTTGGAGAATTTAGTAAGAAGAGTGTGTGTGAATGTGTGGTGTATGTCTTAAAAATAAAGGGATTTTCAACATTAAACTTCGCTGATAAGCTTCAAATAATTTCCAAAGAAGGGCAAAACCGCCCATGAAAAATTTACCCACAAAAATGAAAAACTGTATTAGACATTTTTATCCGAAAAAACAATACGAACAATTTAAATGGCTAACAGGGTGTGAAAATATAAGTAATTATTTTGTTGGCCATATTTACTTTTTGAAAATGAAAAAGGTCTCTGGAATAAAACTGATTTTTCCGATTTAAACAATTTCCATAAAGCTGTAAAAAGACACATTATGTCCAAAGCGCATTGGCAGGCTGTCATAAAAGAAAAAGTCTTCGGCAAAACCAGAATTGAACACGCCCTTAATAAACAGTTGGAAATTAGTCACCGCCAACACAATGAACTAGTCGATAAAAATAGGCAAATATTAAAGAAGACTTATCGATGCTGTTTATTTTCTCAGACAGAAGTATTCAAGAGCGATTTTTAGGTTTTAAGAATGTGTCCAAAAATCGTACAGCAGATGCAATATATACCGTAGTTTATAACGTTACTAAAGAAAGTAATGGAGAGAAAAAATTAGTTGCTCAAAGCTATGATGGAGCTGCAGTGATGGCAGGACAATTAGGGGGTCTGCAAGCTAAAGTTCGAGAAACTTTCGCCAGTGCTGTGTTAGTCCATTGTTTTGTTCATAAATAAATTTAGTTTTATCCCAGTCCATCAATCACATTAAAGAGTGTAAAGTATTTTTCGTTACTTTAAATGTCATGGCTGCTTTTTTTACCAAGTCAACAAAACGTACACAAGCTTTGGACTCCATTGTCCACAAACGATTGCCCAAAGTAGCTCCTACTAGGTAGAACTATAATGGAAGACTTGTGTTAACAGTATCTGAAAATCGTGAATCACTGATTGAACTATTTGAGAATATAATAGAAAATAATGAAACGTGAGACTCAGAAGCAATAAATAGCTCGAGGGGGTTTTTGGACTGTTTGAAAGGAGATTTTAATTTTAATTATTTTTGAACATATTTTCAGAAATGTTCCCATTCTCGAACAATGTTTTTAATATATTACAAACTAAAACAAGTGATATTGCTTTTTGCCTAAAAAAAAGCGGATGATTTTAAGTCCATGTTATGCCAAAAAAGAGATGACTGACCTATTTTGGGAGAAAACGATGACGTTAAATGTAAAGCCACAAGCCAAGCGTCTTCGAACGGACAAGGTAGGAGATGTTCAAACATCATACAGACGCCTCTTTTATGAAATAATCGATCAAATTCAGCAACAAATAAACTATAGATTTAATGGTTTAAATGATTAAAATCATTTAAAATCATCAATTCCTTGAGCTCTGCAATTTTGATGCATTTAAAAAAAAAACTTTTCCAGAAGATCAGTTTAAATCTCTTCTTCCGCATTATGGCCAGTTCTTCGACCGAGTGTACTGAGATCTGAACTAAAAGTGATTTACGAAACTGATGACATTAGCGCAAAAAATAACGCTAAGTAACTAATGCAATTTTTAAAAGACAAGGAGCTCGAAGATGCCTACACCGAAGTGTTGAAATTGTGTGAATTAGTATTGACAATACCTGCCACAAGTTCAACACTAGAACGCAATTTTTCAACACTTAAACGTATAAAAAATTTCGTGAGAAATTCAACGGGGCAGGAGAGACTTTCGCATACATCGCTGTTGTTCATTGAAAATAAACTTCTCCAAAATATGTCGGAGCATCGACCTTTTTATGATGACGTCATTGACGAATTTGCAAAAAATGATCGAAGAATCGAAATACATTACAAATAGGTAAATTTCTAAAAATTCCTTCCCTTTCTTAAAATTTCACCGCACGCCCCTGCAGAAGAGATAGGAAATTACAACGTTAAAACGAAATCGACAAAACAGCTTGTAGAGAGTATGCTTCCTATCTTTACTCTTTTTTGTCGCAAAGCAGCTAACAATACCACAAGAAGAGTTTTTCGGCTCTAGAAACTAGATCAATAATCTATCAAGTACGTGAAGTTAGCCCTCAAAGTATTTCCGATTCGCTCGAATTTTATCTCAATCGCTAGTACTTCTAGTGCTCAGTTGATTTCGTTCGCTCAAGGTCAGCCCCCATGCTAATCAGACCAAATCAGGAGTCGCGGTCAGTTCCTCAGTGCTTCGATAAATTTTTTTATGCAGTCTTATTTTGGTAAAATAGCTTGTTTCAAGATCAACTCCCCAGAGTTTTTCTGTTCGACCAAAAAAATACGCCCAGTAAAAAGTACTTATTAAAAAAACAGTTACCTCAACATAAATTGTTTTATCCAGCTCGGCCTGCTCAGCACGGACCTCCACGTGAACAGCTTGTTGTGATCAACTCCGTTTTGTCCCCGAGTTTAATCTAGCGAGTTATGGATGAACCTAAAACTGGCGCAGTTGATAGGATGGTCCAAAGCGTTTTTCAACAAAAACACGAATTTAGCTCCATATCAATCTGGACTTCTAAAAGAACGCGAGTGACTTAAAAAAATTAACCAAAGTCGAAGAACAAAAAAACACTGGTGTAAGATACACATCGCCGAAAAGTCCAGGAAATAAGGGACAATATCGCTCTTATCCTATTGCAATCCTATGAATGAAATACCCTAAAGTAAGCCATATATATATATATATATATATATATATATATATATATATATATATATATATATATATATATATATATATATATATATATATATATATATATATATATATATATATATATATATATGTTATATGAGTTTTTACCCAATATCACCTTCAAGCCGCCCGCGTCACACGATGACCTTGTTTACCAAGATATTCCCAGACGAGATAAGCAGCCATGGAGCCGCAAACTCAGCAAAGATGATGCAAGACTGGCGTGATATTACATTTCCAGTAAACAGCACTTGATACTTGGTCAGCAGAATCATACAGAAGATTCTCGTGATCCTCATTCAGCAGCCAGGAACATATAAATGCCGACCCAGCCTAGCAGCGGCACTTCATCATAACATTTTAATGTTGCAAGTCAATTCATAATTATAATTGTATTTTCTTCGGGGAGATCTATAGATCTCATCCCTTATATTTTATATTATATTGTAAAAGTAAAAATATACGTTTTTTAAAAAGTGATTTGTGTAAAACCAAACGTAACAAATTAGCGCAGTCGACAGAGAACTACGGATTAGGAACACCTTGTGAAGCCCCTGGTAGTGATCCCTGTTATAGAACAAGACAAAAAGGAAAACTGATGTTTCTACTAGTATTGTAAGTGAATTTTGAATCATCTCGTATATTTTACGAATATTTGCTATTTTCTATTATTTTACAAAGAAGTAAAATAAAAAACTGTTCGATTTTTCAATATTTTGTCAATTATACTGCTAATTGATATTTTTGTAACAATCAATTATATTGCTAATTGATATTTCAAAGAAAGAATCAAAGAAAACAATTTAATTTTAAGGAAACAATTTAATTTTAAGAAAACACACTAAAAATCTAGTCAAAAGTAACATTGTATCCTCGTATAAAATAATTTTATGTGTTTTGTACACGTTTTAATATTTTTATATACTTTTGTAGAGTACCAACGACATAAAATAATTTTCATAGTTTCCTTTCAGCAAATAACACATATTTGTATTTTTGAAAATATTATTACACATTATTTTTACAATTTTGTTCTATTTTGTTATACTGAATAACAATCAAAATGGCTGAGCAAACTGTAAGTTCAAGTGCTTCAGCACAACAACAACGAGTACAACAAGAGCAACTTGAAGTTGAACCGTATAAACTATCTGAAATATTTTCTATTGTCCCAGAATATGATGGTGATCAAATATTTTTACAAACGTTTATAAATACTTGTTATTGTGCCTATAACATGTCTCCGGGTAATCAAAAGCAATTATTAATAAATCACATAAAAAACAAATTACGCGGTAAAGCAGCTCAATTAATAAGCTCTAGAAATCCACTATCGTACACTGAAATCAAACAACTTTTAAATTCTCACTTCAGCGATACCAGAGATTTATCCTCTTTAATTCAAGATCTACAGCGAATAAAACAGTTATCAAACGAGTCTTCCTTAACCTTCTTGAACAGACTACAAACCATAAATGCAAAAATGCATGCGAGTATACAGAAATCTAATTTTTCAGCAGATGAAAAACGCGCACAATTAATTCTAATCGATTCTATGGCACTAAATACTCTCTTGACAGGTCTAGAACCCCGCATAGGACATATAATAAGAGCAAGTAATCCCCAAGATCTTTTAGAAGCATAAATGCGCGAGAACTTCAACTATTTTGTTTTGAAACTGAAAAAACAACTAAGCCTAATTTACCTAAAACTAACCAACAAATAATAAATTTACATTCAAACCCTCACGTACAATGTATAGGTTATCCAAATACCCAAGTACAATGTACAAATTTCTCATCTAATGAAAACTACTCACAACAAAGGCCAAATAATTTCCAAAATGCAAATAATTTTCAAAAACCACATTTTTACCCAAACCAGCAAACAAATTCTTTTACAACGAGACCCAATGATCAAACAAGATCGCAATACATACCCAATCAATCAAATAAAAATAATCAAAGACAATCTGTTATTCAAAGAAATCCACATTTTCATAATAAATCAAAGAGCCCATTATGTAGAACCCCAATATGATTATTCTAATAATGAATACTACAATGATTATGAATATAGTAATTACACAAACGAAGAAAATTATTCCAGTCCTAATGACAATGACTATAATCAAACATTTAGTCATCAATATGATCCTCAGTTCGATCATCAATTTAATCAATCAATTAATCCAAAAAATCAAACTAATTACAATGAAAGCTTTGAAAATCCAAATTTTCAATTGCACCCCGATCAAAACCACCCACCTTTTCAAGGCAATTCGGAAATGACGGAAATGCAAAATCAAATTCAGACATTAAACCTGAATCACTCTCCTCTGACCACAAGTACCCCCAACAGAGAACAGAAATGTCTCTAAGACCCCTTCTTGCTGTAAGTTCGAAATATTTGTATTACGTTAAAGATGTAACAAATGCTTTCAAATTACTCATACCGGCGCAGGAATCTCAATTTTTAAAGAAAATACAGTAAAAAATTATAAACAAAGGAAAAACTTTTAATTACTGAATCCACCTTAATACATTTTGATGACAACGACCCTCACAAAGTATACATCTATAATTTAGATATAGACTTTGATAGCATTATTGGCCTGGATTTTCTAGAACACTATTAATGCACTATCGATTTAAAGAATAGACAATTAATAACGAATTTTAAAACCATACCTTTATATAGAATTGAAGATGAATATAAAGAAACACGAAAAACAAAGCAAGCTCAAACAAATGAAATTCAAAAACGAAATAAATTTCTAAACCAAAACAAAATCAAAATTAAAGGTAGAACAGAGAAAATATTAATAAATAACTAAAATGTAACCTAACTGATACCGATGCTATTCTATGTAGACAAGAAAAAGTACATATTCCCAATGCTTTAGTTCATGTTAACGAAAATGGTGAATTTTTAACTTCAATAATTAATGCCAATGCAATCCCAAAAATTATTGATTTTTCTGAAATACGAATTGAACCGTACTTACCTATACCGACGAAAGATTGTTTAAACTACAACTTATCCAATTTTCAAAAAGCCCCAAATCGTATTCAAAATATTAAATCTCAACTTCGTACTGAACATCTTAACGATGAAGAACATGAATTAATTACAAACCTTTGCCTAGAATTCGAAGATATATTTTATCTTGAAGGAGATCATCTCACATTTACTAATTAAATAAAACATCAAATTGACACTAACAATGCCAAGCCTATCTTTACTAAATCTTATAGATACCCTCAAATTAATAAGGAAGAAGTAAAATAGCAAATAAATAATATATTAGAACAAGGAATTATTAAACCCTCAATTTCCCCTTGGTCCTCTCCAGCTGGGTTGTTCCCAAAAAACTTGACTCTTCCGGAAAACAAAAATGGCGTGTTAACTACACGCTACTATCGTAAACTTAATGAAGCCACTGTTGATGATAAATATCTTTTACCAAATATTTCTGACCTTTTAGATCAGTTAGGTAAATGTCAATACTTTACAACACTTGATCTTACCTCTGGTTTTCATCAAATTGAAATAGATCCAAAAGACATTCCCAAAACAGCATTCAATGTAGAAAACGGTCATTATGAATTCATAAGAATGCCATTCGGACTTAAAAATGCCCCGTCCACATTTCAACGTGTGACGGATAATATTTTATTAGGAATACTAAATGAAAGATGTCTTGTTTATATGGATGATATTATTATTTATTCCCCTTCTATTCATGAACATATTCTAAGACTTAAACGTTTAAGAAACGCTAACCTTAAAATACAACCCGATAAATATGAATTTTTAAGAAAAGAAGTCGCATATCTTGGTCATTTAATTACCCAACAAGGAGTTAAACCAAATCCAACAAAAGTGGAATGTATTCAAAACTTTCCTGAATCCAAAACTTCAAAAGATATTAAATCATTTCTTGGATTAGCAGGTTATTAACGTCGCTTTATCCCAAACTTTGCACAAATTTCGAAACCTCTAAATAGACTACTTCAAAAAGACATTCAATTTGACTTTGACTTAGACTGTCAAAATGCTTTTCAACAACTAAAAAATTCATTAATCTCTGACCCAATACTAATATATCCAAACTTTGAAGAACCATTTCTTCTTACAACTGATGCTAGCGCATTTGCGATAGGAGCCGACCTTTCACAAGGTCCAATTGGAAAAGATTTACCGATTGCCTATGCCTCAAGAACCTTATGTGGTGCAGAAACCAGATATTCTACTATTGAAAAAGAATTACTCGCAATAGTGTGGACAGTTAAACATTTTCGTCTTTATCTTTTTGGTAGAAAATTTACACTTATTACAGATCATCGTCCCCTTACGTGGCTTTTCTCAATTAAAGAACCTGGCAGTAGACTAGCTTGATGGCGTCTTAAACTTGAAGAATATAATTATAAAATAATTCATAAACCTGGAAAAATAAATAAAAATGGAGACGCATTATCCAGAATTAAAGTCAATCACTTTCAAGAATGTATAAAATTTCATTCAAAGATTCTAGCCAATAACCCTGACGAATCAGATGAAGAAGTCATAACACCTAAATATGACGAAGAACATATAATAAATGAATATAATAAATTTGTTAACCTATATATATATATATATATATATATATATATATATATATATATATATATATATATATATATATATATATAGTAGAGACCTCGAACAACTAATTACTAGACAAATCCCATAAAAATATAATAACTTTTTCGGCAAAATAAATTTGAAACATTACATAACAAAATAATGGATGATATTTTCGAAGAAAACGTTAATTTTAGTTTCAAACGACTTGATATCTTCTGCAGTAAAACAGTAAAAAATTGAAAATATTTTATAATTCCCCTTCCATTTGACCCTGAAATTGTTACCCAACGAATGTTTTACATAATTTACTTATGTCAAAATGAATTTGACATCGCAACCACATACTATGTCGAAAATAAACTCGAATTACCGATTTTTGAAACATTTTCATTTATCTTTGCCGACAAAGATATAAAACTAACCCTTTGTCAAAATATTATTAAAATTCCCGAACAAGATGAAATTCCCCAAATCTTAGACCACTATCATCGTGGAAAAACTAATTTACACCGTGGAATAAATTAAACGTTACGATATATATATATATATATAGATAAAATATAATTGCATATAAGGAATATCCATAAGATATATATATAAACTTTAATATAAATATTTATATATATATATATATATATATATATATATATATATATATATATGTATATACATATATATATATATATATATATATATATATATATATATATATATATATATATATATATATATATATATATATATATATATATATATATATATATATATATATATATATATATATATATATATATATATATATATATATATATATATATATATATATATATATATATATATATATATATATATATATATATATATATATATATATATATATATATATATATATATATATATATATATATATATATATATATATATATATATATATATATATATATATATATATATATATATATATATATATATATATATATATATATATATATATATTTATATATATATATATATATATATATATAATATATATATATATATATATATATATATATATATATATATATATATATATATATACCTAAGTGTCCCAAAATTAAGGGTCAATATTTTAGTAAGAGTAAAATGTCATGTAAACATAAATCGGAAATGGCTTCTTTAGGGAGCTACAGCTCTGAGAATAAGCTCCTCTGAAGATGGGTTTTCCGAAATATTTTCGAAACGTTTAAGTACTAGACTATAAAACATGAGTCAGCAGCATCCCGAATGGGCGAGGGAGAGGGAAGAGTTGCTCTAATTTTTTTCTGCCTAGATTTTCAACTTATTAAGTCATTAACTTTTTTCAGAATTAAATTCTTTAGTTATTACACCAAACTAGAGAAAATATGCAAAACTACAAATATTTAGCTTTAAAAACATTTATAGAAAGTTTAACAGGCCAACTTCAAAATAATGTTAACACAAAAACAACCACATTTGACGCAAACGCCAGGCTTTGTCAACATTTTCTCGGTCATGAACAGCGGCGCCATTATTCGTCTACCAAACGTAAAAGTAAACTTCAGGTATCAACGGCAAGTCAGAAAATTACACAAAATATCGATCCTGTAGGAAAAATCATTGTTGATCCTATAAATATTGCAATTTTAAATGCGATGCCTACCACCAAAAGGGACATTTGTCAAGGGTGTGTCTACAAAAAAAAATTAACTTTATTGGGGGGAAAACGATAAAGAATGGTAAGTAAACAGCGACCATGACGACTAGAATGATTTCGTAAATAGCAAAATGTTTCTAAATAGTATTTTTAGTAATAAAAATTTAGAAAATAATTTTAAGATTGGCATATTTTTGAAAAAAAAAAGATATTTACTTTTGAAGTAGACAGTGGTTATTAGCGCTATAAATCATACAATAGCGTATTAAAATGCCTTTCGGTGGGGGGGGGTCAAAAAATAACTTAGTGACAAAAAAATTAAAAGCCCTTGATTTTCTTAACACAATATAAGCATAAATAACAATCAGCGACGACTAAAAAAAAAATGTTTCTTACTTATAAAATCGTGGTAAGCTACTATAATCGTCCGCAAAAAGAAGGAGATGATGATGGGTAAAGGTGGGAGTCCTGTGGTACCCAGGAAGGAACATTCAGTTCTTGAGATTTAAAGTTATACTCTAACAGTCTGAGTTCTATCAGTAAGATAGGAATGAAGCCACAATGAATTATGATTGACGGTTATAGCCGGCGTCCTTTCTTGTAGGCCACCCCGTACAACAATCAAACACCTGGGAATTTGATGCTAAAGACGCCAGTAAGTAGATTCACTAGTTTCAAGTAAAGCCTAAAAAACAACTCTAATAAAGAAAAAAAACCAAGGTCAATGTAGGGAGGACCAGAAAAATTTAAAATGTAAGACACAAACTGAGGACCAAGGAAAATCAAAATAAAATTTGTCGGGTCATGATGAGAGATTATAGAATACAAAAAAAGGGCATGGACTACAGCAAATATTGTAAGGTGCACTGGTACGACAACCTATTCAAACCAAATCACTGAAGATAATATTTGGAAGTAAACCAAGTAATATCTCATAACATCAAAGTTGTTCGTCCTGAATGTGATCACAGTATTTTGATTTGCCTAACAACGGTCAATTTAATTCCCCTTATTCATTCTTAAAAAAAATTAAATATATACCTCAGACGACCTTTCAAACAGACCCCTACAAATTCAACACAAAATACTGACAAGTATTACGTAAATCTACATTTTTGTGATGAAAATGTAAACTGTGTGTATTGACACAAAATATTTGATGTGTCAGTAACTGAGGTGTGTGATGGCGAAGGTGATAAAATCGAAAGAAGCGTATTACCAAAATATTGTGTTTTATAGTTTTCAGTTTTTTACACAAAGTTGAAGTCTAGTGTAATCATTTTGATTTGTCGATTGTTGATTCTCTATCAATAGCGCTTTTTATATAATAATTATATTACCGTATTTTTATTATTAACCTATACCCAAGAAAATATCAAAATCACAATTTTACGCCATATAACAGCACATGTTTATATTATATTAATATCGTATATTGACTGTTATACGAGGAAACTATACAACTCTAAAATGTCTCCTGTGTGACTAGTACCAGCACTGTAATTCGTAACTATGTGGCAAAATGTTAAAATTCGAATTCTAACCTACCTTCTTGTCGAGACTTTTCCGATAAACTATTTTATTTCTGCATGTATGAAAGAAATAGGGAAATTAAAAATACCAATAACTGGACAATAATCAAAAAATATCGATACTTATCTTTATATCGATAGTTATCGATAACTATCGATAGTCATTGATAACTAGCGATATCGATAACTATCGACTTCACTTTGCCCAAGGATTTCAATTTGTGGGATTTTATTGCCGAGGTATTGCGTTCTTACGCGTATAGATAAAAAAAAATTATATTGTTAGAAAAAATGGATGAATGATAGTACGAGTTGACAAGTTTCTGATTTCGTTCTGTTTTCTTTAGATCTTTCGATAACGATGTCTTTTGGTCAGTTTTGAGGATTTCCCTCTGAAACATTTGTAATCACCTGATATAACCTGCACTTCTAGAATGTAATTTTCGTACTCTCCAAACATCATCTTTAAATAACTCTCTATATCAGACACAGTGACTGACGCAGAGATCTTGCTGACAAAAACTGAAATTTTTTGAGTCACACTAGCTAGGACAATCTTACAGTCTTAATGGCCAAAAAAGTTTCATCGTTCAGCTTCCTAATGTTTAGAGAAGATACCTGGTGTGCAGCATGATCAATAACTGTGCCCACCGTGCACATTTGGAATTAAGAGAAGTAAATGATTTTTGTTTTGTACTTGTACACGGCTAGGTATTTAAGTGTTACAACTAAATTCAAAATATGAGAGGTTGGAACAAATATATTTTCTCAGATAAACAATTTTTCCCTAATGTACAACATTAGCAAAATTTGAAGTGTAGAAAAGCGATGGTGTTCATTAGGGAGGGATACATTATATATAGTTCGCAATACCGTCAATATCAAGGTCACATGACCAAGTCGCCTCCAATTGGTTGTCAGCTCGGTCTGTTCTGCACGTCTGCACGGATGTCTAAGTGAGCAGCATGTACTGGTCGTCTCAGTTTTGTCCACGTGTTTCCTCTAGCGCTAGTGTTATGTAATATCTATAGTAAATATAAAATACTTTCGAGTGAAGAATCGTAATTTTTCATTTGTCTTAATTCCCGGTTACCCGATACAACAGTAATAAAATATTTATGTCGATTCCTGGTATTCATTAATACTGAGGAAAAAAATATCTTTTCTAACACACCCTGTATAAAAAAACTTACTTTAGATTTAAAGAATTATTGACATATTATTTACAACGAAATGCCTATTTAAAAGCTGCTATACACATGTCCATATCTTCTTTAATTTTCGAAGTATTCGACTTTAAACTTAATTTTGAGCACTAGTTAATACCAAGTAAAACAATTTGATTTATAATTATTGATTAACGTACATAATATTTCTTTGTAATATTCTAGTAATTGTTTTATCCACAATGGCATTGCAATGTTCTTGGTTTCACCACTCTAAGTGAATTTGCACTCTATAGGTTATCCAATGTTAAAATATCGGTTATTCCCAAACTTAACTAAATATCTGTGAAACCATGAAAATAGTATTAAAATTACGTTAAACGCTTAAACCAGCACCCCGCAATACTACAACAATGTTCATAAATCAAAAATACTTTGATGCTCACTGTTTGAGAAAACATTCTCAAACATTTAAAAATACCTAACATACTTAATCTAATTACATCTACGCCACTGTGCTTCAAATACCTATCTAAAAATTCAAAAAAAATTTAACCCCAGCTAAAATAGCACACTCTCTTCAAAAACTATCATAACTCATTTCTACAGTATCATATCATGCAAAATTTAACGCATCAAATCTATTTTCATGTACTAAATCAATACTCTACATAAAAAACGTTCAATTCTAATTCCACGAAATTCAGCACAAAGCAATTCCACGAAAAATATCTACATATAAAAACTACTCTTTTCAAAAGTAACGTAACACTGCAAAAGAATTGCCGAAAAGTCGCTAAATACATTTCAAAAGAGACCGCTAGCACAAAAAAACTATTTAATACTTAAAGTTCTTATCCTTGTTACTCTTTTCTATTCCCAATTTGTTTATCGTAGATGGAATACAATTTTCAAGATATATTTTGTTCTTCCACCTTTTGAAGGAGTTATTGCTTCGACATGACGTAGCATACAGTGGCCGATCTTGGGGGCTATAGCCCCCCTTAAAGCCTTTCAATTTATGGCCTAATGTAAAAATATCTAAATTAAAAAAAAAACAGTCCACGCTTTTTCTTTTATTAACACTTCGTAAAAGACGACGTCTAAAAAAAAAGGTTTTCACTTTTAAGCTTCCCTTGGCATCATCCTACAATACTTGCTATACAGTTTTATTTTTACGGACGCCGATGCGAGACCACACCGAGTACGTTTTGTCAACTTTTGAATAATTCACAAAGTTACCGGATATTAATCTAAATGGAACGTTGTTGGAAGATTCTTAGACGATGCCTACAAAAAGCGATTCAAGAAAAATGACTATAGATAGGGCAGCAAAACATTCACAACTACACAGCAAGTATGTCACGTCGTGTTGAGGCATTAATCTAGTCAAGAGGTGATCCAACAACATATAAAAAATAAAATGTTAAACAAAAATCAAATTTAGGATTTCTTTATTATTGATCCGGCAGTGTAAAATAATTGTAAAGCAAAATATCGTAATTTCTAAAAAAAAATGTTTTTTTTTTAATTTCGATAGAATTAGGTCCGTGAAGTTAGCCCCCAAAGTCTTTCCGATTCGCTCAAATTTGTTCTCATTGAATAGTGCTTTATTTGGTTGCTTTGGTGCTCTCTTAGTTTAGGAAATATGTTTATTTAATTTTAAGGTCAGCTCCAAGATTTTTCTGATCAAACCAAACTAGGAGTCGTTCGTTAATGCCTCGTTGGAGCTTTTTAGTGCATTATGTCAGTATCTTACATTGTTTCTAGGTTACCCGATAAAGTTTCAAGGTTAGCCCATAAAGTTTCTCTGATCGACCCGTACTTGGTTCGTTAGTACTTTTAAGGGCTGTAAATATACGCTTATTTTGGGTCAGGGTGTTAAGTATTTAACTCTGAGGTATCGCGGAGTGCCAATAAAACAGAAATATTTGGTCACATTTCGTTTATTACATAAGTCACTGTTGCAGTATACATATAAGAAACTTTTAGTCAAGATACCAAAAACGCAATACATAATATAAGGCACTCCAAAATGGTTTCTTGTCAAAATAAAATATTACGAATTACAATGAAAATACAATGTTAAAATATGAAGTACCTACGCAGTTATATAATTTTACAATTAAAATGTTAAAAATACTACAATTATGAAAGTACAATTGATACAGATTTTACAATTTACAATGTTTCAAAAAAGAATCAAATTTTCTAATTAGTCTATAAAAAGATTAAAAAAACAAAATTTTGAAATTTAGAATTAATATGAATAATCAGCGTCAGAACACTCTTTATCCACCTCATCCCCTATTAAAAAGTCATTTAATTTGGAAGGTAAACTACTTTTATAATAATAGAATTTTTAAGATCAGCTTTACAAGGTTGACTTACATTTTTGGAATTGTCGCTAGATGTTTGAAGAGAGCCAGATTTGTTAGAATCTACTGATAAAAAGCTATCATCTAAAGATACATTATGACTATTATTAGCCAGGTCTGTATTTGGCACACTAGGGGCAATATCAGGGATATTTTTGGACCCTCGTGGTAGGCGCAAATGGATCAGATGAATTATTAAGTTTTATAAAAGAATTGTTGTGATTATTTGATTAATGTGTCTTTTACATATTGTGCCAGAAACAAGCTTACACAGGTATGTTGACTTATCTATCTTTTTGAATACTCTTGCTTGAGTCCATTTTACAGCTTGGTTCCATCAACGTTCTGTTGTTTGGTCCCCCATTCGTTCTTTCTTCTCCCCGATGACAGAGAGCCTAGTTCTCAATTTTTACCAAATACAATCTGCTGGAGATTTTTTTGTTACGGTATGGAGTGAGTTTCTGTATGTGATTAAAAATCTTGTGATTAAAGTCGTCAAACAAGTATTGATGTTTCTTGGATCTTCTGACAAAGCTTTAATATGTTTTTTAAAGGTTTTAACCATGTTTTCTGCACAGCCGTTACTCTCTGATTATATGACCATTATCACTCACGAGAGTTTTCGGTATACCTATAGCTGCAAACACTTACACTTTTAATCGTTCTTCTGTACTTATTGCATTTGTTGCTTTCATGAGGAACACTTCCACCCATTTTGAGAATGAATCTACCAAAATCAGACATTTTTGGCCTCTGATGTTACAGAAATCTATGTGGACTGTATCAAATACCTTTAATGATTTGAGCCAAGGTGTCAAACGTTCCTAGGTGGGTCTTGCCACGTTTTCAGACATGGTAAACATCCTTTTATTAGTTTTTCTATGTCTCTGTTTATGTTTGGCCAATAAACATACCATCTTGCTTTAACCTAAAATCAGAGAAATGAAAAATATGCATTTCTTGTCAATGCACTAACACCTGTTCTAGTTCTAGTGACAATCATAAAAAAAAAACATTGTTTATTTTCTTCAAATTTACATATATTCACAATACAACATGCCTCAACATTGCATGAGTCAACAGCAGCCTTAATTATTGGGTTTTGAATTTGATTAAAATGAAAAATTTCGATATCATTTTCAGAATCTTCTTCCAAAAATTAGATTCCCTACTTTTACTTTTACAAGCTTTGACAATATTATTACAATGTTTACAAGAAAATGGATTGACATTATCCGGGGTGACGTTGACTTTTGACTTTGACGCCTGTCTGTTGAAGTCTGACAGTTGACGGTTGCCGGCTTGCCTGTTGGAGTGGGAGTGACTACTACTTCGTCCGTTGCGATGTCCGTTGTCGCCGCCTTGCGCTTGTTCTTGACGACTTTCAACGTGGCCTCCACGTCCGCTTCCTCCACGTTGGTGTTGTCTTGGCGGGAACTTAGAAATGAGATTTTTGGCATAGGACTTCACCACCTTCATGGCCAATTTCAGTTAAAGTCTGGTCCAAAATTGCATCACACAGCACCACTCCGAACAAGTGCATACCAACCACTAAGTGTTTCATGTTCGGGTTGCCAGAGACTGTAAAATTTTATTCTTTCTCGCCTTACACTGATTTGGCTTCTAAATTGCGTATACAGCGTGGCCCATAGTTCGTTGACTGATTTTTCTTTAGGCTTGTATGGGAAACAGAGGTCTCTCGACAATTTGTGCGTGTTTGGAAACAGAGAACTTAGCAAAATACCATTTTTCACAGCCTCATCAGAAATAGTGTTGGCCTCGAAGTGCTGCTATGGCCTCTCTTCGCAAATCTGCCAAGCATCGAATTCTGTAACCCGTAAAACCGTAACGTCATGCCACGCCGGCAGCCTTGATGGAATTTTCCGCTCGAAAAACCGTTACATTGACTTTTTTCCTATCTCAAATGGATTATATCAGCAATGTACTTGGATTGACTTATATCGAATAAAAACAACACAATTGTTTTAATTTAGAATATGTATCACTGTCTACCAGGGGCGTGCGGTGAAATTTTAAGAAGGGGAAGCAATTTTTAGAAACTTATTTGTAATGTATTACGATTCTTCGGCCATTTTTTGCAAATTCGTCATTATAAAAACGTCGATGCTCCGACAGACTTTGAAGTTTATTTTGAATGCACAAGCGATGTATGCGAAAGTCTCTCCTGCCCCGTTGAATTCCTCACGAAATTTTTTATACGTTTAAGTGTTAAAAAATTGCGTTCTACTGATGAACTTGTAGCAGGTATTGTCAATATTAATTCACACAATCCGACACTTCGGTGTAGGCATCTTCCAACTCCTTGTCTTTTAAAAATTGCATTAGTTCCTTAGCGTTATTTTCTGCGCTAATGTCATCAGTTTCGTAAATCACTTTTAGTTCAGATCGCAGTAACACTCGGTCGAAGAACTGGCCATAATGAAGAAGAAGAAGATATTTAAACGCATCTTCTGGAAAAGTTTTTCCTTTAAATGTATCAAAATTGAAGAGCTCGAGGAATTTAAAATCATTTAAACCGTTAAATCTATAGTTTATTTGTTGCTGAATTTGATCGATTATAATTATTTCATAAAAGAGGCGTCTGTATGATGTTTGAACATCTCCCACCTTGTCTGTTCGAAGACGCTGGCTTGTGGCTCTACATTTAACGTCATCGTTTTCTCCCAAAATAGGTCAAAGTCATTTTTTGGCTTAATATGGACTTAAAATCATCTACTTTTTTTAGGCAAAAGCAATATCATTTGTTTTAGTTTATAATATATTAAAAACGTTGTCCGAGAATGAAAATATTTCTGAAAATATGTTCAACAAATAATTAAAATTTCGTTTCAAACAGTCCAAAAACCCCCTCAAACTATTTATTGCTTCTGAGTCCCACGTTTCATTATTTTCTATTATATTCTCAAATAGTTCAATCAGTAACACAAGTCTTCCAAAGCTTGTGTACGTTTTGTTGACTTGGAAAAAAAAAGCAGCCATGCCACCTAAAGTAACGAAAAATACTTTACATTCTTTAATGTGATTGATGGACTGGGACAAAACTAAATTGAATTTATGAGCAAAACAATGAACAAACACAGCACTTGGGAAAGTTTCTCGAACTTGAGCTTGCAGACCCCCTAATTGTCCTGCCATCACTGTAGCTCCATCATAGCTTTGAGCAACTAATTTTATTTCTCCATTAATTTCTTTAGTAACGTTATAAACTACGGTATATAATGCATCTGCTGTACGATTTTCGTACACATTCTTAAAACCTGAAAATCGCTCTTGAATACTTCCGTTTGTTTTAACGTAGCGTATTACTATAGATAATTGGCTAAAATTAGTGATATCAGTTGTTTCGTCCAGAACCATAGCAATGAACCGCGCCTCGCCAATCTACTGCTAATTCTTTTTAGAATAATGGTTGCAACAGCGGAAATTAAATCATTCTAGATTAGATTCGACGTTCCGCGAAAAACGCTAGACTGTTCTAAATGATTTTTTAAGCAATCATCATATTTAGCCATTAAACTAAGTAAATCTTGAAAATTTCCTCTATTTGAAGAAACCTTTGTTTCGTCATGACCTCTAAATCCCAATTCGTGCTGTCCGAGAAAACAAACAACATCTATAAGTCTTCTTAATATTTGCCTATTTTTATCGACTAGTTCATTCAGTTCACAAAATAATTTACTTATATTTTCACACCCTGTTATATATATATATATATATATATATATATATATATATATATATATATATATATATATATATATATATATATATATATATATATAAACACCTTTCCGATCATACAGGCGAAGTTTAAACCTTTTATTCTCATTTTGCTTCAATCTCAAAGAATTACTCGAGAAGGCACGGCAGATAACCTCCATGTCTTAAGAAATTGAACTTCATATTTCATCTCTGATTTTTGTAAAAAAACGTGTATAGCCATCTCAACACCGCAAGTCACACTTTTCGTCGCCTTGGGTACCACTTAGCGACACCAACAGAAACGAGAGATGAGAAGACGCTTATTTGTTTAAACGTTTAGCATTCGGAAGTTGAACAGTACAGTTTTAAGAGTCTAGTTTGAGTGCTTGAACTCGTCGCTCGGTTTCTCTAGCTATCGCTCGCTTCCCGCCACGGGATCGCTAATGGATTAACAAAATGCCCAGTTAACATTGCTGTGTATTATCAATACCGTTGACATAAGAACCGCCTTGATTTTCTATTCAGTTATTAAAGACATTTAATTCTTTTTGATGCCACAAGTCTAGTATGCATATTAATTTATTATTTTGGCAAGCTATGTGCCTTTGAAGCTAACAAATGTTGGCCTTCATATTTACTATGAAAGGATTCTAATAATCTTTCTGTTGTAGACAGCAGGGGCGTGCAGTCCATGGAAACAAGGGAAGCAGTGCTTCCCCAAAAAAAATTACTAAACTTCTTCTAAAATGTAATTTTTGAAATAGGCAACCATTAATTTAGTTTATATTAAAAATGCTAAAATATTATCTTAATTATCAAGCCCATAATAAATGCGGTCTTAACTCCGACCGAGCGACAATAGAAAATGAAAAATAGAACCTATGCGGGCCGCTAGCTTCTCTGCAGCCAAGTCCTGTATGCTTGATTTCATGTGAATCGAGCCAAAGGTTATTGAACTTTCCACCAGCTGTTTGTAATTTTTGCATTTCAGTAGCGTGCTTTAAGTGGGGGCGGAAGCTATCGTTGGAGTAGGTTCTTTGTTTGAACGGCTATGCGTGTGATACGTACGTCGCGTCGGATTGGATGACAATAATACGTGCGATATGGAAGACAATAATACAGACTTGGATATGCAAATACCGTCAACTTCGGCTGTCGGTAATAATGTTGAAAATGTTGGAGAATTTAGTAAGAAGAGTGTGTGTGAATGTGTGGTGTGTGTCTTAATAATAAAGGAATTTTCAACATTAAACTTTGCTGATAAGCTTCAAATAATTTCCAAAGGAAGGGCAAAACCGCCTATGAAAAATTTAACGACAAAAATGAAAACCTGTATTACACATTTTTATCCGGAAAAACAATACGAACATTTTAAATGGCTAACAGGGTGTGAAAATATAAGTAAATTATTTTGTTGGCTATGTTTACTTTTTGAAAATGAAAAAGGTCTCTGGAATAAAACTGGTTTTTCCGATTTAAACAATTTCCATAAAGCTGTAAAAAGACACATTATGTCCAAAGAGCATTTGCAGGCCGTCATAAAAGAAAAAGTCTTCGGCAAAACCAGAATTGAACACGCCCTTAATAAACAGTTCGAAATTAGTCACCGCCAACACAATGAACTAGTCGATAAAAATAGGCAAATATTAAGCAGACTTATAGATGTTGTTTGTTTTCTCGGACAGCACGAATTGGGATTTAGAGGTCATGACGAAACAAGGGTTTCTTCAAATAGAGGAAATTTTCAAGATTTACTTAGTTTAATGGCTAAATATGATGATTGCTTAGGAAATCATTTAGAACAGTCTAGCGTTTTGCGCGGAACGTCGAATCTAATCCAGAATGATTTAATTTCCGCTGTTGCAACCATTATTCTAAAAAGAATTAGCAGGAGATCGGCGAGGCGCGGTTCATTGCTATGGTTCTGGACGAAACAACTGATATCACTAATTTTAGCCAATTATCTATAGTAATACGCTACGTTAAAACAAACGGAAGTATTCAAGAGCGATTTTCAGGTTTTAAGAATGTGTCACTTAAACGTATAAAAAATTTCGTGAGGAATTCAACGGCAACGAATTTGCAAAAAATGGCCGAAGAATCGTATTATATTACAAATAAGTTTCTAAAAATTGCTTCCCCTTCTTAAAATTTCACCGCACGCCCCTGGTAGACAGTGATACATATTCTAAGTTAAAACAATTGTGTTGTTTTTACTCGATATAAGTAAATCCAAGTACATTGTTGATATAATTCATTTGAGATAGGAAAAAAGTCAATGTAACGGTTTTTCGAGCGGAAAATTCTATCAAGGCTGCCGGCGTGGCATGACGTTACGGTTTTTTTTTCGAGCAAGAATTCGATGCTTGGCAGATTTGCGAAGAGAGGCCATAGCAGCACTTCGAGGCCAACACTATTTCCGATGAGGCTGTGAAAAATGGTATTTTGCTAAGTTCTCTGTTTCCAAACACGCACAAATTGTCGAGAGACCTCTGTTTCCCATACAAGCCTAAAGAAAAATCAGTCAACGAACTGTGGGCCACGCTGTCTACGCAATTTAGAAGCCAAATCAGTGTAAGGCGAGAAAGAATAAAATTTTACAGTCTCTGGCAACCCGAACATGAAACACTTAGTAGTTGGTATGCACTTGTTCGGAGTGGTGCTGTGTGATGCAATGAAGGTGGTGAAGTCCTATGCCATAAATCTCATTGCTAAGTTCCCGCCAAGACAACACCAACGTGGAGGAAGCGGACGTGGAGGCCACGTTGAAAATCGTCAAGAACAAGCGCAAGGCGGCGACAACGGACATCGTAACGGACGAAATAGTAGTCACTCCCACTCCAACAGGCAAGCCAGCAACCGTCAACTGTCAGACTTCAACAGACAGGCGTCAAAGTCAAAAGTCAACGTCACCCCGTCAATTCGTAATATTTTATTTTGACAAGAAACCATTTTGGAGTGCCTTATATTATGTATTGCGTTTTTGGTATCTTGACTAAAAGTTTCTTATATGTATACTGCAACAGTGACTTATGTAATAAAAAATGTGTAAATATTTCTGTTTTATTGGCAATCAGAGTTAAATACTTAACACCCTGACCCAAAATAAGCGTATATTTACAGCCCTTAAAAGTACTAACGAACCAAGTAATCGGAAAAACTTTATGGGCTAACCTTGAAATTTTATCGGCTAACCTAGAAACAATATAAGATACTGACATAATGCACTAAAAAGCTCCAACGAGGCATTAACGAACGATAGTTTGGTTTGATCAGAAAAATCTTGGAGCTGACCTTAAAATTAAATAAACATATTTCCTAAACTAAGAGAGCACCAAAGCAACCAAATAAAGCACTATTCAATGAGAACAAATTTGAGCGAATCGGAAAGATTTTGTAACTTCACGGACCTAATTCTATCGAAAGTTTTTTTTTTAGAAATATATTTTGCTTTACAATTATTTTACACTGCCGGATCAATAATAAAGAAATCCTAAATTTGATTTTTGTTTAACATTTTATTTTTTATATGTTGTTGGGTCACCTCTTGACTAGATTAATGCCTCAACACGACGTGACATACTTGCTGTGTAGTTGTGAATGTTTTGCTGCCCTATCTATAGTCATTTTTCTTGAATCGCTTTTTGTAGACATATTTCCAACAACGTTCCATTTAGATTAATATCCGGTAACTTTTGAATTATTCAAAAGTTGACAAAACGTACTCGGTGTGGTCTCGCATCGACGTCCGTAAAAATAAAACTGTATAGCAAGTAGATGATGCCAAGGGAGGCTTAAAAGTGAAAAGGACGTCGTCTTTTACGAAGTGTTAATAAAAGAAAAAGCGTGGACTGTTTTTTTTTTATTTTAGATATTTTTACATTAGGCCATAAATTGAAAGGCTTTAAGGGGGGCTATAGCCCCCAAGATCGGCCACTGTATGCTACGACATGTCGAAGCATTAACTCCTTCAAAAGGTGGAAGAACAAGATATAAATGTTAATTTAATATTGAGAATTTGGATCTGATTAAAATTTTCAAGAAAATCCAATTTATGTTTACCTAGTTTAGATTATTTATCAGCAGGCATAAAATACTTAAATTCTTAAAAAAGAAAACAAACTATTTTTCAAACTATCTAACTTCCAATAAGCATAGTGTTAAATGTAGTAAATAACAAAACAATTCTGATATGTAAAATGTCTTATACTTAAGTCAGTCCACAGTACAGTGTTGCCACATTCTTGAATCAATTACTGAAATGTACAACAATGTAGTAGTTCTGGCGGTTTAATATTAAAAGAATAGTCGTATTTTGACGTTTATAAAATTAATGAATCTGTCATGTGGAACTATCGTTTGTAATATTATTTATTATAAGTGGTTAACGTAACGTGTATAATTTTTTTATTCAGTGATAAAAAAAAGTTACTTTTTTCACCGGAATTCTTTTATTTGGTGAACATAAACTTCAGATTATGGACCCAGGCACCCAGAGCGACTAGTGCTCCTGTAAAATAAAAGTGGAAACTTGTGAAAAAGTAAAAAAGTTAATTGCGGAAAGCATTATGTCATTAATTGTGAAACCTTTTGACGGTTCGGAATTGGGTAACTGGTAATTCCAAGTAAAACTATTATTGGAACAGTATGATGTACTAGATATTCTTGAGAAGGAACTCCCAGCTTCAACAGAAGACGCACGTGTTGAATTTAAAAAGAAGGGCGTTAAAGGTAGAAATGTAATCGTGCAATGTTTAGACGACAAAACATTAGAAATAATAAAAGGGAAGAAATATGCCAAAGAAATCATGGACAAATTAAGGTACATATATGAAGAAATTTATTGCTAATTTAATAAACTTACAAAGTAAATTATGAAATTTAAAATTGAAAGAGAAAGGTAGGCTGAATGAATTTTTAATAGAATTTGAAAACACAGTATTAGATATATACAGTATACAGGAAATATTAATGATGCTGAAGTCATTTCACAACTCTTAGCAGTTATGCCACCATCACATAACTCTATTGTGACACCTATTGTCATACTTTATTGTCAATCAACGTCAACAGTGATTTTAGACATCGTGAAAAATAAACTGTTAATGGAAGAAGAAAGACAAAATAAAAATTAAAATGGGAAAGAAGAAAGTGAGCCTCAGGTATTCTTAGGATATAAAAGCAGGTAGAGGAAATTATTCAAAAGAAAATTTTTCTGGAAATAGTAGTGGAAATAAGGGTAGTTTTCCTTTTAAATTCTGTAATTGTGATTGTGACTTTTTAATAGGGGATGAGGTGGATAAAGAGTGTTCTGACGCTGATTATTCATATTAATTCTAAATTTCAAAATTTTGTTTTTTTAATCTTTTTCTAGACTAATTAGAAAATTTAATTCTTTTTTGAAACATTGTAAATTGTAAAATCTGTATCAATTGTACTTTCATAATTGTAGTATTTTTAACATTTTAATTGTAAAATTATATAACTGCGTAGGTACTTCATATTTTAACATTGTATTTTCATTGTAATTCGTAATATTTTATTTTGACAAGAAACCATTTTGGAGTGCCTTATATTATGTATTGCGTTTTTGGTATCTTGACTAAAAGTTTCTTATATGTATACTGCAACAGTGACTTATGTAATAAACGAAATGTGACCAAATATTTCTGTTTTATTGGCACTCCGCGATACCTCAGAGTTAAATACTTAACACCCTGACCCAAAATAAGCGTATATTTACAGCCTTTAAAAGTACTAACGAACCAAGTACGGGTCGATCGGAAAAACTTTATGGGCTAACCTTGAAATTTTATCGGCTAACCTAGAAACAATATAAGATACTGACATAATGCACTAAAAAGCTCCAACGAGGCATTAACGAACGACTCCTAGTTTGGTTTGATCAGAAAAATCTTGGAGCTGACCTTAAAATTAAATAAACATATTTCCTAAACTAAGAGAGCACCAAAGCAACCAAATAAAGCACTATTCAATGAGAACAAATTTGAGCGAATCGGAAAGACTTTGGGGGCTAACTTCACGGACCTAATTCTATCGAAAGTTTTTTTTTTAGAAATTACGATATTTTGCTTTACAATTATTTTACACTGCCGGATCAATAATAAAGAAATCCTAAATTTGATTTTTGTTTAAAATTTTATTTTTTATATGTTGTTGGGTCACCTCTTGACTAGATTAATGCTTCAACACGACGTGACATACTTGCTGTGTAGTTGTGAATGTTTTGCTGCCCTATCTATAGTCATTTTTCTTGAATCGCTTTTTGTAGACATCGTCTAAGAATATTCCAACAACGTTCCATTTATTAATATCCGGTAACTTTGTGAATTATTCAAAAGTTGACAAAACGTACTCGGTGTGGTCTCGCATCGACGTCCGTAAAAATAAAACTGTATAGCAAGTATTGTAGGATGATGCCAAGGGAGGCTTAAAAGTGAAAACCTTTTTTTTAGACGTCGTCTTTTACGAAGTGTTAATAAAAGAAAAAGCGTGGACTGTTTTTTTTTTATTTTAGATATTTTTACATTAGGCCATAAATTGAAAGGCTTTAAGGGGGGCTATAGCCCCCAAGATCGGCCACTGTATGCTACGTCATGTCGAAGCATTAACTCCTTCAAAAGGTGGAAGAACAAGATATAAATGTTAATTTAATATTGAGAATTTGGATCTGATTAAAATTTTCAAGAAAATCCAATTTATGTTTACCTACTTTAGATTATTTATCAGCAGGCATAAAATACTTAAATTCTTAAAAAAGAAAACAAACTATTTTTCAAACTATCTAACTTCCAATAAGCATAGTGTTAAATGTAGTAAATAACAAAACAATTCTGATATGTAAAATGTCTTATACTTAAGTCAGTCCACAGTACAGTGTTGCCACATTCTTGAATCAATTACTGAAATGTACAACAATGTAGTAGTTCTGGCGGTTTAATATTAAAAGAATAGTCGTATTTTGACGTTTATAAAATTAATGAATCTGTCATGTGGAACTATCGTTTGTAATATTATTTATTATAAGTGGTTAACGTAACGTGTATAATTTTTTTATTCAGTGATAAAAAAAAGTTACTTTTTTCACCGGAATTCTTTTATTTGGTGCAACATAAACTTCAGATTATGGACCCAGGCACCCAGAGCGACTAGTGCTCCTGTAAAATAAAAGTGGAAACTTGTGAAAAAGTAAAAAAGTTAATTGCGGAAAGCATTATGTCATTAATTGTGAAACCTTTTGACGGTTCGGAATTGGGTAACTGGTAATTCCAAGTAAAACTATTATTGGAACAGTATGATGTACTAGATATTCTTGAGAAGGAACTCCCAGCTTCAACAGAAGACGCACGTGTTGAATTTAAAAAGAAGGACGTTAAAGGTAGAAATGTAATCGTGCAATGTTTAGACGACAAAACATTAGAAATGATAAAAGGGAAGAAATATGCCAAAGAAATCATGGACAAATTAAGGTACATATATGAAGAAATTTATTGCTAATTTAATAAACTTACAAAGTAAATTATGAAATTTAAAATTGAAAGAGAAAGGTAGGCTGAATGAATTTTTAATAGAATTTGAAAACACAGTATTAGATATATACAGTATACAGGAAATATTAATGATGCTGAAGTCATTTCACAACTCTTAGCAGTTATGCCACCATCACATAACTCTATTGTGACACCTATTGTCATACTTTATTGTCAATCAACGTCAACAGTGACTTTAGAAATCGTGAAAAATAAACTGTTAATGGAAGAAGAAAGACAAAATAAAAATTAAAATGGGAAAGAAGAAAGTGAGCCTCAGGTATTCTTAGGATATAAAAGTAGGTAGAGGAAATTATTCAAAAGAAAATTTTTCTGGAAATAGTAGTGGAAATAAGGGTAGTTTTCCTTTTAAATTCTGTAATTGTGATCTCACAGGTCATAAAAGATCTGACTCTAAAAAGAGGGATAGATCGCAGTGTCATATAGCAGAAGAAGATAATGAAATAGCCTTTGTGACAACAGAAAGTGTGGTATGTTTGAGTGAAATGCCAGGTATCAAGTTTATAGTTGATACTGGAGCAACTAATCATCTAACAAGTACCCATACCCATGAAAAGTATTTAACAAATATAAAGGAAATAAATCACAAAATACAAGTAGCAAAAGTAGGTGGAGTAGTAGAGTCACACAAAAAGGGAAATTTATGTTTAAAGTCAAGTGACGTTTAGAGAACGCCATGGTGTGTGAAAACCTAATGTACAACTTATTATCAGTTAAAAAAACAGAACAAAGGAGACTAAAAATAAGATTTGAAAACAAAGGAGGTAAAAAAATCTTAAAAAAGAATGTAACCATAGCAGTGGGAAATCTTTGTGGAAATTTATATGTTTCAAACTTTAAAATGCTGAGAATAATGAGTGCAAATTTGTCTCAAGAAGCACAAGACCTATGACATTATAGAATGGGTCATTCTTCACAATATCCTCCAACAAAACTTTGTGAAATATGTTTAAAATGAAAGCAGGCCCTGGCATCCTATAAGTTGCTTTCAGAGGAAAGAAAACCTAAACAAATATTGGAAGTTGTATCTACAGATGTGTGTCGACCAATAAATCGCTCATCCTATAGAGGTAAGCGTTAGTTTGTGACACTCGTAGATCATCTTTCCCATTTCACAATGTACTATTTTCTGGAACAGAAAATTGAAGTTTTTGTTTCAAGTTTCAAAACTATATATACCTGGTAGAAAACAAGTTCAACGCAAGAGTTAAGCGTTTAAGAGCTGATAATGGTGGGGAGTATGTTTCACATGTTTAAAAACTACTGTAAACAGAAAGGTATTCATGTTGAATACCCAGTTAGGCAGACACCGCAGCAGAATGGAGTTGCTGAAAGGATGAATAGGACTATCATGGAGAAGCCAGATGTTTAATATTTGAAGCAAATCTATCAAAGGAATTCGGGGAAGATGCAGTTGGCACAGCCATGTAATATAATAAACACTGTTATAAATAAAACACATGCTGAAATTCGGTATAATGAAAAGCCAAATCTGGAGAAAATAAAAGTTTTTGGATGTGATGCCTATATTCACGTTCAAAAAGAAGAAAGAAAATGTAAACAGAGAACCGAGCAAAAGACAAGAAGAAGTTCAAGGAAAGTGACTATACCCAGAAAATTTAATGAATATGATCTAAGTCGGCATGACCTTCTCATAATGGCATTATCAGTACAAGATTTGTCTATCTATAGACGTATCACAAACTTATGAAGATGCACTTAAAAATGACCCAAGGTGGATGAAAGCGATACAGAAAGAATTTAATTTTTTAGAGGAAAATAAAATTTGGACATTAGTGCCAGTGAAAAGTGTACCAAAATCTGAAAAAATCATTGACTCAGAGTGGATTTTTCGGAAAAAGGAAGTAATATGCAAAGGTGTAGTGGAGAATATGTTCAAAGCCCGTTTGGTAGCGAGGGGCTATTAGTTGACAAACATAGAAGAAGTGTATGCTCCAGTTGCACGTATGGTTACCTTGAGAATTCTTCTGGCTCTCAGTGTGCAGAATGATATGAAATTACATCAGATGGACGTTAAGACTGCATTCTTAAACGGAACATTGAAACAATCAGTCTACATGAAGGTACTACAGAGATTAAATGTAAACAAAAATTTTGTATAAAGATTAGATAAAAGCAAGGTTTAAGACAATCGCCTAAACGATGGTACGAAAAATTTAACAACTATGTTTTAGAAATGGGTTTTAAAAGATCTAAAAGTGACCCTTGCTTGTATTTTGATGGACAACATATTTGTTAATACATGTTGAAGATCTAATTTTAGTTTCAAAGTGAGAATTCAAAATAAGTAAAATTAAAAGAAATCTTGAGAAAAAGTTTTAAATTTGTGATTTAACAAACAAAAATGTTGTAAACTTTTAGGGTTATAAATAGTATTTGAAAATAACTGTATAAAAATTCTTCAAAAAGATTTAATTGATTTCAATATAAATGATTGCAAAACATCAAAAATACCTGTTCAAACTAAAATAAATTTGGACTTTTTCTCCTACTTTTATTAGTTAAATGCTTAAAAAATGTATCAAAGCCCCAACCTGTTATTTTTAAAGTATGCTGTGTTATGCTTAAGAGGAGTTATATGACATTTTTGGGCCCTAAGAAATGTTCTAAATTTTCGTAACTAACTAAACTTAAAAAAGTAAACACCGTTTTGGCAAAATTTTCTATATTGTTAAAAAATTACATGAAACATTAAATTTTTAATATGTTTTCCATCCTAAAAGGTGGTGATATATACTGGAACAAATGTATGGTGTCATATGTACCCAACTAATCTTAAATACATTTCTGGACATTCTGTATATTCTATACAAATTGCAGATACTCCAAACCATAGAACAATAAAGGCGGAATCATAAAATAAGAAATTTAATTTGTAAATTTGACGTACTAGCTATAAAATTAAATAATGTTATAAATTGGGAACGTCTTAAAAAGTTACAGGTTAGGTAAAAAAAATATATAAATCAATATTCAAAAAATTAAAAATTAAAATGAATAATCAACGAAATTGTTTTGTAAAGGATTACTTTAATGTAGAAAACCCCTGTGGCAATTTTAAAAAATATTTTTTTTATTTTTATCAGTCACGCAATTATATTATCAACATGTAAATTTAGTATAATGCTTGATTGATATTAGCATATGTTTCCAATATATCCTACACGGCAACTACATACTCCAATACTTAAGTTGACATAGTATTTTTCTTCTGATTTGTCGCCTAAGACAGAAAATTCCATATCCTCAACGTGCGTAATTTGTCTAAATGAAACATCTTTGGCGTTCATACATATCCTATTAATTATGTTTCTACACCTTTTCAATCTGAGTTTCGGATCATGTACATTAAGTTTCGGAAATGTAATTTTAATTGCGGAAAAAGTAGATATATGAATTCAATTTCGAAATAAGTAATGTAGTTTCCATAAAACCAAAAACTGAATAAATGTCGTTTATTTCCTATTTTATGTATGAACGGTATTTCAGGATTCATATTCTCTAGGCGAGCTGATGCATAATTGCGTTGAACATTATTGTATGCGCGAACGCACATTCCTGCATTAACATTTCTATATTAGCGCTATTATCCAAGTAGAGTAGCCGGAATTCTATTTGTGTTAAAATTCCAGTTTGATTACCAGCAACGAGAATATGGAACGTCTCCTGAATTTGTGTTTTGACGCTTACTTTTACTGCATTCCAGATTATTTCAATTGGTTTAAACATTGAGCTGTAACGAGCTAGACGATACTGTAAATCCCAAAAAGTCTTCTTGTAGGCGCATATGCAGGAGCATTGTCTACACCTACTAAGTTTTGTATATTTTACCCATTGCCCACACAGGCCTAGATACGTCTCATCCAGTCCTGGAAATCTTCCCTTCTGAAAGATCCCCCTTTTCTTTCGCAGAATTCTAACCTATTTGATACAATGCAGTCGATGTTATGTAAATTGGGCCCCTTGTATTTGGCAATTTCACTGTAGCTCGTTGTCCACGTCTAGCTCGGCTTGTGCTACGCCTACAGTACAAATTAATTAATATTTTTTCCGCCGCAAGACGTTTACGTATACGTTGAAGAGTTAATTGACAATTTTCTTCTAACCAACCAATATAACTTCATTCACAATTTCAACGGAAACGATAAAGC
>JAUTXW010005176.1:930000-982312 GCA_030620095.1 Kuschelorhynchus macadamiae
TACGGTTTTGGCTAATGCAGAAGCTTACCCTATAAACTCTTGTAGGGCCAATGGAAACAGCATAGGGATTCCAAAAACTAGAGTTCAAGAAATTCTAAAAAAGCACAAATACCACCCATACAAATTTAGGCTCGTGCAGCACTTACATCCAGGGGATGCAGAGCGTCGGGTAGTCTTCTGCAATTGGTTTCGAGAAAGATGCGGTATGGTTAGAGATTTTGAAAGGAAGGTTATATGGTCAGACGAAGCACATTTCAGTAATTCTGGTATACTCAATAGGCACAATAGTAGATTCTGGTCCCAGGAAAATCAACACCCAATATTTCCCAGAAGACAGCAGGGCAGGTTTGGTCTAAATGTGTCCTGCTTCATATTAGGAACACATATAAAATTTTATATATTTGAGGGAAATCTAACAGCCAATCGCTATATAGAAATTTTCAAAATGTCCGTCATGTGAAAATGTGTAAAATCTAAAAACTCAATTTTTATATTCATTTTGCTGTTTTTATTTAAAATATCCTAATGTGTGTACCGGGTGTCCGGATTTGGTTGCAAAAGCAGGGTATCTCGCTTATTTTTAAAGATAGAACCTTGCGGTTTTCACGAACCTGAGCTAATTTTTTGTGAAACTCATGAAGCCGTAAACAAAATTGCGGTATGGTTAGAGATTTTGAAAGGAAGGTTATATGGTCAGACGAAGCACATTTCAGTAATTCTGGTATACTCAATAGGCACAATAGTAGATTCTGGTCCCAGGAAAATCAACACCCAATATTTCCCAGAAGACAGCAGGGTAGGTTTGGTCTAAATGTGTCCTGCTTCATATTAGGAACACATATACACATTTTATATATTTGAGGGAAATCTAACAGCCAATCGCTATATAGAAATTTTAGAGGCAGCTATACCTGAATTATTTGACCATGTTCCTCTAGCGCAAATTAACGAAATTTATTTTCAACAGGACGGTGCTCCTTACCAATCAATGGATCGGAACAAATGGACCTATAAGATGATCCCCTAGGTCCCCAGATTTGTCGATTTTAGATTTCTTTCTATGGGGATATCTGGAAAATAGAATTTACAAGGACCACAATGATAATGTCCAATAAGAGAAAATTTTCGCTATTTACAAAATCATCCCGTTATTTTGCTTAATTCCCTAAAACGAATACGAAAATTGTACGAAGCGTGCATAGAACAAAATGGAAATCAGTTTGAACAGTTCTTTTGATTTCCTTGGTTACTGTAGTTCTTATACGACAGTTGATTTTTGCTGAAAGGCTTGTTACATAATAATTTATTACTGTTTTGTTCTTGTGTTACATAAATCTAGGTAGGGGTGGTACTTTTTTGGTGCGAAATTATCAATACATATTTTGATAAATAGATTTAATTACATATTTATTTTGACTTATTGTTAGGATGTAGATATTGTTAACGACTAAAATTTGGGATGATAATTATAAAAATTACGATTTTTGTTGTTGTTTATTAAAATAGACTCATACTATTATATATTTTTGAGAAGCTTTTAAAAGGACAAATCAATTTCTGGACAAATATACAGGGTGCCCCATTTAAAAAAACACAACTTTGGGTCATATCTAAAAAATAATAACTGAAATGAAAAATATGACGCCACTGGATCCAGCGTAAAAACCTGCATAAGCAGCAATTTTTCCCTTTGCGTTAAGTTAAAGGATAACTGAGATACGAGGGGGGTCCCAAAATGCAAAATTTTCTATTTCGCCCTGTATCTCCTAAACGAAGAAGGCTATGAAAATTTTGTTTACGGCTTCATGAGTTTCACAAAAAATTAGCTCAGGTTCGTGAAAACCGCAAGGTTCTATCTTTAAAAATAAGCGAGATACCCTGCTTTTGCAACCAAATCCGGACACCCCTGTATATTTTTTTGTTACGTAATGTTTTTCAAATGATTTTTTTATTTTATTAAAAATTAGAATATATTCTAAAGTAGAAAAGTAAAAAAAAACATATCTAGGTTAAGACACATTTACGAATGACCGCCATTAGAATTTTGAATAATTTTATCAATATACCGAACATTTTCTGCCAAAATGTACATAATATATGAAAATTCATGCAGAATGGTTACATTCATATTAGTTGAGGTCCATTAACGCGTATATGCTACTTAAGCCAATGATTTTAAAAACTTTGTATTAAAAACTCTTACATTTAATTTATTTTTTGCTTCCATACATGCAGACATTTTTTTAAATATATTTTTTGTGATGTAGGATTTTAATTCATATTTTTTAAATGTTTCCAATCAAAATATTTTTCCTATATAATACTAACCAAAAGTAAATGTCGCTGGGAAAACCATTATACTTTTTTAAAAAGTGTAAGACAGAAGTCCTGACCCTTATGATATGACCATTTAACAGAAAGATGGTAAAATAAAAAAAAAATGATAATTTAAATATTTGTCATTGCTAAATTTGAGATAATCTGTATAATTACAAAAATGCGTATTTAACTACAAATTATATACGAAATTTTGTAATTATCCACAATACGCCATATTAATTAATAGCTGCTTATGAGCTATCTGCATATTTTCTTAGGTAATTTCAAATATCAGAAAGTTAATATATCCAAGTCATTAAAATACGACATTAATATTGCATGTATTGTCGTAAGCTGTTAATAATACAGTAAAGACAACACAACACGAAAATAGCATTCAGTGTACAAAATAGTCTCCCGAAAATGGCAGAGGCCCTAGTATTAGATATTAATAAAGACGAAAAACATGTACCTCTCTGTTATAAATTTTGTTCTAATGTCTCTTCATTCATATGTAAATAAGTTACACGGATTGTATCAACGAAATTCATTTTGGTGAGACGTTGGTACGAATGCAATATGGCCGAAGAAAATGGCTGCCTTGTAAAATTTTAAAAAATCAATTCAAAAACTACTTATTCAATCGACTTAAAATTTTGCACACAAATCAAGTGTAATATGGGGATCAACTGGTAAAATTTTAGTACGAATCTAATATAGCGGCCTATTAAGAACTTTAAAAAACAATATAAAAAATGGGGAAATTGGTTTTAGCCTAAACTTAACGTAAAAGATAACTTAAATTATGTATGTACAGTACATATTACTAAATAACTACGTGCCAAACTAAACTGGGTTATGTTTCACTTTTTTTTTATAAAAGGAAATTTATATTTTGTTTTTCATGTAAAAATATTACTTTTACCGTAGATACCTTACATTCAAATTAAAATTATGATAGATGCACTAGCAAAAATTGTGACAGATGAACTGTATCGATGGCATTAAATTTATCAGCATGTATCAGAAGCCTAAGAGATTATTCACTAATATCCATCCTTTAAAAAGATAGTTTATTAAAAAAAAAACGCGTATGTTATCATGAAACTAGTTAATTGTGAGAACCTACTAAATATTTGTCACTTCATACTAAGACAGACACTGATTACAATAACAATATTTGTCAATTGATTCATCCCCTCAGGGGGCCTACGAATATCTCTGTAGGTACGAGCTTAACGATCCCGACGTTCCCTAGTCATGTTTGTGCTCGTCCAGTTTTGTCTTTTATGTACAGGTAATCCTGTACATAAAGGGTGTAGAAATCAGATGAATGGCTCAACCAGTCGCAACAGGCACCTTTTAGAAACTGGGCACCCTATGGTATTAATTAGCCTTGCTAAATACAACAGAGTAAAATTCCACATTCACCAAAGCCCAAATTACGTCATAGCTCCCCATTCCAATCAAAATCGTTCAGTCATATCTCTCGTATATCCAGCTCAAAAACTTCTTCTAAATCATCCTCATAAAGAAACTTATCAGGAGTAAAACCTCTGCTCGCAAAAAATCCCCTCCCCCAACACTCATCAAAAGAATCTACAAAGGGCATGGTAATAGACGACCTTTTTGACCAAGGTCCTAGAAACCTCCTACCAAAATGTAATAGTAAATAATTAATCCAATTATTCATTCGAATTTAAATAGCTCAACCTTCTTATACATGCATATAAATAGTCAATCCTATGTTTACAAGAAACTAATTTCAAAAACAATCAACACATTCCAATTAAAAATTAAAACTGTTATTTCTCAAACAGAACTGAGTCTAGTCCAGCCTCTGGACGAGTTGAAATATATATTCACTCTTCCTTAGGATTCAAAATTATATCTCATAATTCAGAAGTGTGTGCTATCTCGATCTACCTCAATACCCTCACCACCGTTTGCTGTATCTACCACCTTCCGGTTTCTAATCATATTCTATTACAGCATCTAAACGCCCTCGTTTCAGATATGGACTTCAATGATTATAATCCAATTTGGGGATCAAACCCGACAAGTGACAAAGGTATGATAATAGAGGAGTTCACAACCCTTAATGAACTTATAGTTCTAAATGAAAATACTTCAACGTTTCTACGTTCATCGCCTGGCACCCAATCTTCAATAGATATTAGTTTATGCAGTCCATCCCTTACTTCAGTGGGACATACTGCAAAATACACATGGCAGCGACCATTTTCCCATCATTCTTAGATATTCTAACACTGCTCAATTAAAATTCACTTCTAGGAAAAATGGAAGTTTAGGAATGGAAACTGGCCCTTGTATAAATCAATAACCAAATTGTAAAAAACTTTAATCAGGCTCTACTAAATGCAGCTTTTTTCGCTGTGCCCCAAAATTCATCTTACCCCGGAAAATCCACCCTCAATCTGTTTAGAAAATACCCCTCTGAGAAAAATTCTATAAAATTTGAAAAGAGCGATTTCTAAAAGACTAAAAAAAGGGAAAACCTGTATGACTCTGCCAGACCGTCACAGAAAAAATGCATTAATATAATTCAAAATCAGTTCCTTAGATTAACAAAAGGTTCTGCCCCCACTTCTTCTATAGCAAGTCTTCAGATTCTAACGTGTATCTACCTACCTACCCTTTACCTTACACTTATTGTATCACTCTTGAAATGTGCATCATCAATAAAAATCCAGATTATTGATTACTGACTCAGATATATTTTTTGATCCACACATTATATCTGACAACTCTAGACAGACAACAGGCACCAACTATCGATTTTAGAACTGTCTCAGAATCATAATTGCTGGTTCCTCCCATCAAACCTTTTCGTTTCCACATATTCCCTCCTCGGCTTTCTCCTTCTTTAGAGATTAATCTTGAACTATAAACTGATAAAAATATAACACCTCATTCAATCATTAGAAATAACTTTAAATATATTATCACACGACAAAGGGATCTATAGTGATGGATCCAAGACGGAGTGAGCGCAGCAGTTATCACAGAGGAAAAATCCCTTCTTTTAAAACTAAACTTCCTCTGTTCAATATATTCAGCTGACATAATTGCCATTTTGCAAGAAATTAAATTTTTTACTTCCAAAAATGTTCAAGGTAAATATTAAATAATCACACACTCTCCGAGTCCTCTTCTTTCTTTAAAAGAATATTGGTCCTGCCTCCTAATAATTACAAAAATCATTGACTTAATATCAACAGGCTTCCAAATAAACATATTATTCTCCTTCCTATGGATTCCGAGGAATAGAGAGAAACGGCCCAGCGCAAAACAAGCTATCCACTCGGGAACTTCAATAGACAACATAATTCTTACCAAAGAAATGGAAACGTCCATCAATAGCACACACTAAACTAACACACACATATTTTAATCCAGTAACTAGTGGGTTGGGGATAAGACAAGTAAAGATGGGCGATATTATATTTTACCTATCGATAGGCGATAGCACATCACCTATAGATATATTTTACATATCGATATATCGATAGTTATCGATCGTTATCAATATTTATATATCGATAGTTATCGAGAACTATATTGATAGTTACCGATATATCGATACGTATCGATAGAGCGATAATTATTAATATTTCGATAGTTGTCGATTTATCAGTCACAATAAAATTTTCAATTTACGTCATCTACCGGCAATCTTAAAACTGACAAATACAAAAGTGCATTAACTTATATGCAAAGCGGCTGTTTGGGAATATACAACAGAGTGTTCACACGTAGGCTTTCTGGTTCACAAAAAAATTGCAAAATAAGCTGTTTTTGTGCAATGTCTTCCAAAATATCGCCGATGGAACAAAATCATTTTACTAAAAAATGTACCGCGGACAATAACTCGAGTAAAAATTATGTTTTATCTGTAATTCAAAATGGAAGAAGACATCCGTGGCTACATAAGTTAACCTCAAAAAACTATTTTTTTGTCAAACTCAATTTTCGCAAAAACTATGAGGACATATTTTGATTAAATTTGCTCTATCTATGTTAATTTGAAATATACTGGCCAAAAACCGTTATTGCCATTTTTCTGAGCGAACCAGAAGGCCTACGTGTGAGCACTCTGCACATTACGAAACAGACCCTCAAGAAGCACTATTAGCGAAAAAAGTACAGAATTATATTACTCCTGTAACAGCTTCCAAAGCTGTCTCTGATGTCTGGGCTATTTACTAAAAAAATGAAAATCAACCTTATTGTCAAACTTATCAGTATCTCAGGCCAAATAAATAATAGACGCACACACCCATTCGCAAGTAACAAAATAAAATTTCAAAGTTTTTGAAAGCAATAAGTGTGACATAGAGATGAACTAGTAAAACTGTAGTATAAATTCAAGATGGTGGAACAAAAGGATTTCAACTTGCTTTTCGAAATTTGAAAGCTTAGTTTATCTAGGTACATTTTGACTAATTACGAGAGTATGTTATTTTCAGTTTTATAAGATATACACTGTACTAAAGAAACTACTGTAAAAATGAAATAAAATTAAGGGTGCACCATTTTGGCAGCTAATATGTTTCGCGTAATTTTTGGATGCAAAGTTAAAGTTTACGCTAATATCTCATATTTTTGCCAATTTTTTCACTGACCTAAACTAACCAAAGAAATAACATATGGTTAAATCTAAAGATGCAATTTTGAAAATTATTTTACGCCAATTGCACCTTTACATATTTTTACTGAAAAATGACTAGAGATTTGACATTAAATTAAATAACAATGTATACATTTGGCTATATGAACAAATTTATTAGATAATGCCAATAAAGCACTTTTCGGAAGAAAAATATTTTTTCTTTAGTTAGGAGGCTCCAATTAAATAAATAGCAAAAACTATTCAAAATACTATTCTGAACTTTAACTTTGCATTCCAAAATCAAGAAAAAATATTAAGTATCAAAGTGGCATGCTCCTCAGTTTTATAAATATCAGTTTATTTATCACATTGTATATCATAAAAATACTAGAAATATCATAAACTAAATGTAGATGAATCAAACATTAAAATTTTGAAAAGCAAATTGAACCTATTTTACCCGTTTTTAAGTTACAGTGCTTTAAAAATGATGGAAAAAATGTGGGGTCACGATTTTTTGTTGACTGGTTTATTTTAATTTGAGGTAGTTGGTCATATTAAAAACAAAAAGAAAGCAATAATTATTATTACTATCATTTTAAAATCGAGATCAAAATATATAAATTCTTGAACTTTCTTTAAATTATCACCTTAGAGCAATTGGTCTGAGGATGCATTCTCCAACTTAAAAAAATATGATGGTATAAATATCAGATTATATAAGGTATAAAAAATAAAATATAGTGAACAATAGTTTCACTGATACCAAGAAAAATTAAAAAGTTAACCTGAGTATAAGAACCATGTAAAAAAAGTTCACATCGCAAAAAGTATTAACATAATAAACCCCTGATTTAATCCTTGGGATTGCGCCTTTGTTTAAAAATTTGCGACCATCGTTCTGATAGTGAAAATCGCTACGATCAAAGGTTTTTCAATTATATTTATATTTCAGTTATGTAGATTTCTGTGATGATTCTACATACGCCACTGTTTTGACATGTTTACACTGCTGTGGAATGTAGAGTCGGGAAAATTATACGAAAGCTTTTTGCACACCACATACTAAGAACTATAATGGTATTAAAATATGCTTTTTAATGCTAATAACACAAACAAGAACACCTGACACGCACTAAAACACCACTTCTAGTCACATACAACAACAAATGCCAAATACATTTCTTTACTATCTGTCTATCCTAGAGGGAGAAAAACATACTATTTTATTTACACCAATGTGACCGGCATTGTCGAACTTCGTATGTATAAATCCTAACTCAACTAAGTATGGACTTATTTGTTTCTAGATATTGTTGTCCTTTCTATTTTAGTTTCTTGAGAAATAAAATTACTATAGACAAAAGATATGCGACATTAAATTTTCACAATATTTTTTTAGTTAAATTTATTTTCATTATCGTTTACTACAGCAACACCCGAGAATAAAACACATCTGACATGGGAGCGACGGCGTTTAAAATGTGAAGTAATCTTGGCTTCTAAAATAATCATAAAAGCATACTCTTTTCTTTCTTACTGTAAGGTCAGTATCCACTCTCAATAAAGCACATCATACCCGAATGTCCTACCTTCGTCCTTTGTAGACAACACTCAAATATTTCTGGTATTTTCCAGATGGCCAAAACGCTAAACCAATCATTGACTTTTTCGATAAAATTAAATTCTTAAATCACATATAATAATCATTCCATGTTCCATCTCTTTCAAATAGTACAAGTACACCCGTTGAACAACTAATCTACAATTCTGAAAAATTAACACACTATAGAAGACGCTAAATGGTTAAGTAACTGACGTGCTTCAAACTAATAAATTCATTCATTCGACTGACCGAAATTATTTCTGTACGATAAAAGTATGGTAAAAAAGGTGAGAGAGTCAAGATAGTCACTTAGACTATTTCAATTGTATACCTTACCAATCTAATAATTATAATAAAATATTCGGTACTTACCATGCCATAACACCACCTTACAAAATCATGTAGATTTTGTGGGTAACTGCAGCTATACTATCCAAAACTGGGAAATAAAACTATTTAAACTGAGGTACATTATTTTTCTAAGATCACATATCTACATAAAAAAGTTTATTACCAAATGAAATACCGTATTTAGTTCATAATAAAATATCTGTTGGAACTTTTACAAAACTTTCTGCCAGAGATATCAAAGAGGAATACTTCAAACGTCAAGACAAACACAAAAATTTATATACACCTAATTTGACAACTAATGAGTTGATTGAAGAAATGCTCCAGTCAGTTGGATTTGTTTTACAGAAACTAATTGTTTCAAAGTGCTAGTGTAGTGGGTATCGACAATGAGATTGATTCAAAATATCTACGAATATCGATGGTGAGGCGAGGCACGCGATTTGAATGCCTCCCATTATAATTCTTAAACCTCAGCCTGAACGCATACAGTGGCACTGGGCGGCGCTCCAATCTATAACCTTATTGCCCTTTCCTGCACAAATCTTCTGTTTTGTATTTATTATAATACAATTATAATAGTAGGAATGTTTAGACTCCCATCATATGAGAATGATTGATGTAGCTATAAGATCGTTCGTTTGCACTGACGATGCTACACAGATATCGGATGGTTCATCATTGTGAAGCAATAAATCCGGAGTAGTTCGCATCACCATTTCACAAGTCTTCAAAAAAGACTCATTTAACCTAATTGTTTCAACATAACATCCACTCGCATAAACACAGCAGCTACCAAAAATAAATTATTGCTTTTCCACTTCGTTCACGTTCACTTGCCGGAGGCGTACGCACTGCGCCAATCGAAAAAACTAATATTTACATTCTTATAAATGAATCTACGCACATTATCCGGAATCTCACGAAACGCGGGATTCAATGCAAATTAATTCTATCAGCGCATACGGCTCCGGCCAGTGGGCGCTTGCATCCATCCGAAGAGAAGCTACATGTCTAATTTATCATCCAAATGTCACAAAGATGTTTACTTACGTATTATAAGCGATCTTTTCTTTGTCTACAGCCAGAAACTCTCCAATAAAATTACACCTATGATGAATTTTCCTTCCTACCAAGACTGTTAGTTAGAGACAATCCAGTCCGATTACAAAGCCCAGGCACAGGGCCGGATGTAGGAATTTTAGAGTCCTAAGGCTTTAAGAATTTAGGGGCCCTTTAGATTAAAAAAAAGACCCCTGTCTTGTACTTCGCTCCCACCTTTAATCCTGGCCCAGCCGGGCATCTCACTTTGTCCATGAGGGTCTCGATTATAGTACTTTTTTCTTCTTCTTAGCCCATTTAAAATAAAATAAATTATGCCAACACTTGCCACTAGGACACCACAAGCATTTTGATTAACCAAGCGGTAGCTTAAGAGTCAAGGACTAACAGTGGTTGGTTAATTATAATTGGTACTTGTCCAAAGTACCGTATATTCACCCATTGACTGAACTGGAAAACCCCTTCAATCAACGATTCACCTAAATAAGTGTACAAGCTTTCTGTTTATATTTTGAAGGGGTCTACAAACTTTATTTTATAAGAAAATATTAAATAAAATTTAAGGTTTCATCTGAACCGCTAGAATTCACCATAAAACTAAACAAATCCCAATTGGAAAGAAAAGAAATGAGCATCAACTTAGGTATTTTAAATAGAACATATATAATATTATTTTATTAAATCGTTGTCTTGTTGTTGATTATAAATATACCAGGTTTGATACCTTTCTTATCTTTAAAAGCAACCAACAAAATTTACAAAAACCCTACCATAAGAAGGGCAGTAGTATAAGCAAAAACTGAAAGATTTAATATTATTTATAAATATGGATGTAAGAAAGTCTTTAATAAAGTGGAGCAGTTTTTTTGTTATCGGTTAGAAGCTCTTTGCCGTTCTTTTCTTAGATATTCCGGAACCACTTGGGAAATACTTTTTTTAGAGAATTCCTTGGGGTAAAGAACTTTTTTATGTAACCTGTACTAAACCTAGCTTTTGCCGTTTCAGAAATAAAAATTACTTTTTAAGACATTTGGCAACAAACATATCTACATAAAAAACATAGATAGCTAAATATCTGAATTTTTGGTTAGGGTTCCCTATTAGATTGCTATATCGTAAGATCATATGATTATACAAGCCTTTTACAAAATAACGCGCATTTGGCAAGACAAAAATGCACGTTGCGTAGGAATTTTAAATGAAACATCCGATATTTTATATTGGCAATTAGAGAGCAAAAGGGCAATTAATTTTCTATCTAAAAGTATCATGCGATGATATACCTAAAAACCAAAATATTGCAATTAAAGCAAATATATCAGTTTATCTTAGTAGTAAGCTGTGTTACTCATTTCAACACTCTAATAATAGATTATCAAACATATATCAAATACAATTTGTTTACAAAAAATGTCACCATGGCCGGCCACAGCCTACTACTAAGATGAACTGTTATGTTTGCTTTAATTGGTATATTTTGGTTTTTTGCTTAAATCGCGTAATACTTTTAGATAGAAAATTAATTGCTCTTGCGCGTGCCAATAAAAAATACGGGGTGTTTCATTTAAAATTCCTACATAACATGCATTTTTATGTCTTGCCAAATGCGCATCATCTTATAATAAAGCATTCAAATAGAAAACCATGACCAAAAATTTAAATATATAGCTATACTTGCGAAAAAAAATTATGTTTGATGCCAAATTTCCTACAAAGTAATTTTTATTATACGTTACCTAAAAAAGTTCCAGAATATTTCATACAATCGAAAAATGTAACATCATACAGGGTGTTCCATTTAAAAAAAGAATGTTGATATTAATATTTAATGAATTATTGAATATATAATATATATATATATATATATATATATATATATATATATAAATATATATATATATATATATATATATATATATATATATATATATATATATATATATATATGTATATAAATATATATTGTATATATATATATATATATATATATATATATATATATATATATATATATATATATATATATATATATATATATATATATATATATATATATATATATATATATATATATATATATATATATATATATATATATATATATATATATATATATATATATATATATATATATATATATATATATATATATATATATATATATATATATATATATATATATATATATATATATATATATATATATATATATATATATATATATATATATATATATATATATATATATATATATATATATATATATATATATATATATATATATATATATATATATATATATATATATATATATATATATATATATATATATATATATATATATATATATATATATATATATATATATATATATATATATATATATATATATATATATATATATATATACATATATATATATATATATATATATATATAAATATATATATATATGTATACATATATATATATATATATATATATATATATATATATATATATATATATATATATATATATATATATATATATATATATATATATATATATATATATATATATATATATATATATATATATATATATATATATATATATATATATATATATATATATATATATATATATATATATATATATATATATATATATATATATATATATATATATATATATATATATATATATATATATATATATATATATATATATATATATATATATATATATATATATATATATATATATATATAGTCACGAATTTAAAACGTCAATGATTACCGTTGCCACTCCACCTGTAGTAAGCACTTTGAAAGGACCTCCACATTGCATACCGATTACAACATGCTGTGAACGAATTCACACTTTCCAAAAAACTTAAGAAAGACGAGCCGATGAAAGTCACTGAAAAGGCAAAAAAAAAACACTTCAAAAATATAAAACGCACTACGGTTATTTGCAGGACTTTAACCGCAAAGTTAAAACCATACAATTAAAATTTGATTGCGGCCAACATTGCCTTGAAATCAACAATAGATATTAGGCACTACTACAAGAAGAATCTGAAATTTTGACTTTTCCACCAATATGTAACGCTATTAATGAATTTTAATAACTAGTGTAAGTTATATTAGTTACCATTATTTATTAGAATTGTTTTTCGAAAAAAAAATTATCGAGCTCAATTAACTTTGAACTGAACCTTATAAAAAACTATACTAGTCTCACCTATTTTCATACATACGTATCTGATTAAAAGGCTCTGCGATGTCTTCCGACCCCCAGTCCTCACTGATGTTCTATCTTCCCCGAGATAATCTCCTAGATCTCTTTTTTCTTTCTTAAAGTCTCCATCCCAGTACTTAGTGTCATAGCCGTTCTTATTTTATTCTTGAAGATGCCTATACCATTTGTATTGGTTTGTTTTTAAATCTTCGACAATGGTGTGCGTGACTCCTATTTCCGAGTCGTAACAGCCTAATCTATGAAAGTTCTCGCTGAATACCATTTGTATTGGTTTGTTTTTAAATATTCGACAACGGTGTGCGTGACTCCTATTTCCGAGTCGTAACAGCCTAATCTATGAAAGTTCTCGCTGACTTTCATCAATTGGGAATCCGTATTGCTTTTATCTTTTAATTTTTCCATATCTCTAACGAATAAATAACAACCTCCGGTTCATTCCACAATGGCCCCTAATGAGTGTCAAAGTTTTATCCCTACCATTGGTTTTTGAAAATTAATTAACATTAATTCAAATATGTATTTTTCTCCTTTATAATCTTATAGGAAACTTTTCATCCGGGAACTTTCTAAATCTTAGGAGATATAGTAAACTTCCACTGGTTATAGTAAGGATCAATTATAATCAAGTTAAATAATAAATAAATTTCCCGATCATGAACTCTATCAAGATTACGACCGCATATTTCTTCCAAAGACCAGTCTCAAATGAATGAAGAAGGTAAATCGCTTATTTAAAAAATAAGTAAATCGATTAAACAGCTCAAATTTTACAAAAACAATATTTATTTGACGATGTCGTTTAAGAACCTAAAAGTATTAAGGCTTTTTATAAATATATTTACAGACTTCTCTATATACAATACTTTTCAATAACAAAATTCATTTACACTTTATTTAAAAGATTTATACGTCAGGATGTAAAAAATTAACAGGGACGAAAACCTAACAATAACAAATATTTACATATGACGAAAAATATCTAGATATAAATTTTACAAAATGTACAATTCGGTAGAAAATTTGGATAAAAATGACGTAAAGCGATTACATACTTATTTTCAGAGCTTGCAAGATAAAAGTATTTTACGGTTTTCGGATATTACGAAAAATTAAAGTAGAAGTTTAGTTATACCATCTTAATATTTGTTGATACATTTGAATCAACATAAAATATAAGACACAAATGTACAAAATTAACTGAATGACAACTCACCATGAGAAACTGTCATAGCATCAATGAAAATATAAGACTAGCAATGTCATCCTCTGTATTTTTTTTTTGAAAACATTTTGCAAGAATCGGTTCTGAAAAGCTTATGCCAAGTCTAACATAAAATACTACTTAAAACAGTAATATTATCACCTAAAATAGCAAGTATTTTGGGCTGCATGAAACTTTTAAATGGTTAAAAAACTTTTGTCGACTATGACATGGAGACTTTTTTTTCCATTGCAACATAACTTAACTACAGGAAAAGTTAAAAATCAGAAAATGGCCAAATGTGGTATATTGTCAATTTTACAATATTTGCAAAGACATTTGGAAGACGGAAGTTGTTTTTAAATATCTTTTAATATGAACTATTTTAGAATAAATCTTCAATTATGTCTTCACATTTCAATGATAAAACAATAATTACTGCATAATAAGATGAACCTCAATCTGTTATTACGGTAATTAGAAAAGGAAAAACCAAAACCCCGTTCTTAAAACAAGTTGCTGTTTGAAATAAAAATGTATCACACAAACGTATCTTTAAGTACTTTGATGCATTTCACATCAAGACTAATTTTAATAATACGAACATGCATTTTAAATGTATCTGGAGTTGGGAAATGTCTTATCTTAAAAAAGCTATAACAGGTTTAAATTATGTCTATGAATGTGTTGTTTTTGTCGACTATTTTATTTACCTAATGCAGTATAGTATTATTTTATTTTATTGAATTACCAACAAGTGAGTTTTTTTTAATAAGTTTTAAATTTATTGTTGTAAATATGTGCAATTAGAAATCAAGAAACTTACAATAAAATCTTGAAAAAGCCCAACACAATGAGGGAAACGTCGATTTAACTGAAGAATTGTTTTCATTGTTAACCTATACTCAAAATATGAGGTACCCACATAAAATATATATATATAATTTATATATATATATATATATATATATATATATATATATATATATATATATATATATATATATATATATATATATATATATATATATATATATATATATAGCCTATTTCACTATCCATATCTAGGCAATCCTTCATATAAGCGTCTTGGAAAAAAAAATATAACAAAAGTGGCCAAGAGCAATTGACTAAAAATATTTTTAAGTTACGAAATTTACCGCAAGGGAGCGCAGTTAGAGTGAACAATAAATTTTAAAAAATCTACAAAAACTTGAAAAATAGAATCTTTTTTCAAAAACTCTGCACGGTTCGTGAAAAAACTTCAGGCAATCCAGCTGGATCTTGAAGATATTTTGGACACTTTCGATGTAGAATCACTATAACCAAATGTTCCTGTCAACGACTCAATTTCCATTATATCAGACGTACTGGATAATAATAATCTTGATAAAAGCTTAGTAGACCTAGTGGAAGCTTGTCTTACATATAACTGTTTAATTTTTTAAGGAACTTTTTATGAACAAACTTCAGGGGCAGCTATGGGACCTCCTCTATCACCGGTGGTAGCGAATATCTTTATGGAAGCCTCTGAGGATATTGCTGTAACATCCGCTCCACTAAAACCAAAACACTGCTTCAGATATGTAGATGATACTTTTGTTGTTTGGCCTCATGTACAGGATAACCTCATATTTCCAGACCACATTAATCAACAACATGGAAATTGAATATAATCGAACGATTCCCTTTCCAGATGTATGTGTTCAAAGGAAGGAAAATGGTACATTAGGACATTAACCCTCCAGATGCACAAAACTTAATTGCTGTTTAGAATATTTGACCGAGCTTTCCGATTTGACAAGTTGCTTATATAAATCTAGGAACTCGCTGTCAAATTTGACATTCCGTTAAACATTATAAACTTTAATTGAGTTTTCTGCAACAGGCCATACGTGTATAGAAAACCGACACATGCAAATAGATACTTAAATGCAAATTCCCATCACCATCCAGCACAAAAGAAATCGGTTATTAACTCGCTAGTATTCAGAGCTATTTCGATTCTCTAACATAGGAAACATCGAAACTGACCGAAGCTCTGAGGGAATGGCTATTGCACTGAAGGTATTAGGAGTTCAATTAAAAGATATAGTAATCCAACTCCGCCAAAGGACAATGATAAAGAGCCACCGTTAAGTAGTGTTGTTCTTCCCTACATACATGGCACTACAGACAAAATTGGACGATTACTTCGGCGGTCCAACATACGTACAATGTTCACTACACATAAGAAGATTGGACAATGGTTGCGATCTCCGAAAGATATTGTACCTTTCCAAACAGAAGAAGTGTATAAAATTCTGGACGCTTAATATCAACTAGACTTAAGGAACATGAACGATGTATTAAAAAAGAACAAATTATTCACTCTGCTGAAGCTGAACACCAGCATAACACTGGTCATATTATAAATGTAAAGAAAACCAAGGCTAGCATCGGTTCCAGGATTTTATAAATGAAAAAGTAGAGAATCTATCGAAATACTTAAACATACAAAAAATTTCAATAGAGATACTGGTTACGGTCTACATCACACGTGGAAACCGATCTTAACACGGGGTCACAGTTCGGCGAGCATAAGTCGGGTATAAAAGACCGTCGGAATCTCTTCGAGTTCATTCAGTGTTCAGATCTCGAAGAGTAAAGATCCCTGAAGATGCATCGTGCAATCGAAGGTGAAACGTAGGATAGGAATTCCAATTTGACACGGTCTAATCCCAAGAACCATGATTTCTTAAAGGCTGTCATTAGATTCTCGCGTCGATGAAACAACTCTTAGCTCTCGATTTCTGACGCCCTTTTAGTTTGAGAGGTATGGTGTGCACGGCAAAACGTTTTCCATATTATCTCAACACCAAAATACTAAAATATTAAAGAAAGAGACACGAAACCTATAATACGGTTAATTTATGGCATGTCCTTTAAGAATTTTCACCTATGACATTTCAAGGAATTTTTCAAAAATCTTATTTCAAAAAAATGAAAACTAGTACAGATCCCTATATTAGTGTAAATTCTACAGATGTTTCTGGTCATAAGTAATAGTTATTTTACACTAGGTCTTATTTTTATATGCCAAAATACTAAAGCAGCCCGTACTGCAAAAAACGGTCGTAATTTAATGCTGAAAAATGTATCTATTCAAAATTAAAGGTAGCAAGATACAGGGATATTCAGAGTAATTGGCCTTGGCTAAAAAATCTCAGAAAGTAACGAAAGAATAGGGTATGGTTAATTTTATGGTTTTATGTACTGTCTGCTCTACTTATCGTGCCCAAGTTGTTTTTAAAACATAGAAAAGTGTAATACTTTTTATTTTTTAAACGAAGTTCATTTTTCTTTTGATTATTGACTTCGTAAAAACCTTACTTGTTTAATGTCATGAAAAACTAAACAAACGGATTGCAAATGTGAAAGATAAAATTTTTAACTTCTAAATGTTTAAATTGTCATATTTTAGAATCAGAATCTATAGACAAAACCTGCAAAGCAGAAGGAGCAAGATGAATATTAAACTCAAAGTACCTAAATTATTAGAGGTTCCCTTGTTTTAATATTACTAATCTTTAATATATTATTTACCAGAAGTTAAGTAATTAACTAACAGGCATGTTCTGACTCTCATATATGCAATTACCTATTAATAATATACTGACTACAATAAGTTTTTGTAGGTATTTTTACTGGATTTCACTAAAAAGTCAAATGTTCGATTTCTTTCAAAATTAAAGTAGATATTTACTAAAAATATAACATTGCGCTGCGTGAAATTGAATTGTCATTAAACTGGAAATAAAAAAAAAGGAAAATAGATGGACGGATTTTAAAACCTGAAAAACGGGAAAAATGTGTACACTGAGTTAGTTTGAATAAAACTATTAGGATATTAACATTAAATTAGATGTGGCGACAGACTTAAATTTGAAGAATAGTAAAAATCGGTTGATACACAATGCAGTACTTGTTGTGAAACTATCTCGTAGGAGTTCCATGGTCAATAAAAAATAAAAAATAAATTATTAAAAGACATATGGACCAGTAGGATGAGCTAGTAACCTCGTTGGGGAAAAACCGAATATTGCTTTAGGAGTATGACTGAATTAATGTACTAAAAAGAACCTTATTTAATTCCAAATTTTGATTAAATCAGCTGCAAAATTCATTTGCTGTTAAGATTCAATTATAGGCTTTGTCATGTGGAATTAATACCAATCCTAAACTGTGCACACCCCATATGGCAAATACATATTTTTAAGATCTTTTGGTATTAATTTAACCCAAGTTTTTCAAAAATATCAAAAACATTTTGGTTATTGAAGAAGCTTGTATTAATTTTGATTATTTTTTAATAGCAGCTGAAATGTAAAATAGTACTTATGTAATGAACTGTTCTTTATTGTTAAATTTACTTTTCTATTTTATTAGCCTGGATTTGTTGTTAAATTACGATAATTTTACTTTATTTAATTTGTTAAAAATAGGAGATGTAATAGTTGATAAATGATATTTACTAGAAAATCAGTATTTGCCTAATAGGTTCTTACTGTCAGTTTTATAATCACCTTTTGTCTCTATGTTGGTTTTGTGCAAACAGGGACATATAGGGGATGTTCTTCACCCCCCGACCCAATATTTAAGTATGCTGCCAAAATTTCAACTCGTTAAATGCGCTACAAAGACAGCTTAAAATAGTTTTTGAGATCTGAATGTTATAGTGTTGAAAAAATGATCTGTTCGAAATTGGAATACTCCCCTCCGCCCACATAGTGTCTCTTAGGTCCGACCCTGTACGCAAATATTTTTAGTACATGTCATAAAATAGTCAAGTGTTTGATTTGTATTTAAATGAAAGAAAATTATATTTCCTTATAATACAGGGTTTGCTATTTTAGTTAACAAATGAAAACTATTATAAAGTTTAGCAAAAAGTTATTCTTCATAAAAAGTTTTGCTTGTTAAAAAGTTATACGCAGTGGTGTTTAGGTAATTTAATGGACAATATGTCAAAAATTGCATGATAAAGTTTTTTTTTTAATTATTCGCCATTCATTTTCCCAAAACCTACGTATTTTTAAAGATTTCTGACTCGCAAGCTCTTTAATTTACCTGTCTTAAACGATTCAATTTTAATTTTATTCTATTTTGTACATTTCTATTGGTACCCTGTAAATCGGATCACATATAATTTTTAAAATCAATCTTAATTTTAAAATAAGCAAAACTTTTTTAAGAAAAACAACTTTTTTTGCTGAAGTCGATAATAAAAAGTTTTTTGTTAATTGAAGTTACAAAGACCCTGTATAATACTTCTTATAATATTAATAAAACGAAGCTAATTAATAGAAAATACAACATTCATGGGACTTGTCATTCCCCAACATCTAATATTTGAAACATGAATAAAAATATATGAACATGATTTTAATATTAATACTATTATAAAATGGATCACTACTAAAGTCTTAGGGCACTATATATCTATTTTGGTTTTGGTTCTGATATTAGTCAGTTAGTCATGATACAATTAGAGTTGCATCAAGCTTTAGAAAATATAACCTACCTGTGAAAAAGGGATCAAGTAATAAGTACAATAAGAAAATGAAAAACATAAAAAGATTCTTGAACCAACGGCATTCAATCATATCTCTATATCTTTTTATGACCACACCAATGAAGCTGAAGACAAAATATGAGCTCAATATTATTAAATATTGCTTGAATGGTCATCTTTTTTAAAACAGAAAATTTAATTCAACAAGCAACGAGAACAAGAAAAATTAACCATCTCGCAAGCTTCTAAACATATAAGTATAACAACGCTCCTCGTACATATAACAGAAACTTAATTAACTTTTTAGGTACAATCCTGTCTATGAAAGAATTTCTTCCTTCATCAAATATCACTATGTGATTTATTTCATAAACATTTTACTTCCAGTTGCCTTTCATAAATGTATTACAATAATAAATCTTACTTTTTTTGGTCATAATAACAATGCTCACCACTCTATTTCAAAAATGTTATTAGTACAATTTTAACATAAAAAAAATACCAAATATAATTTTATTAATTAAAAAATTTTTTTAAAATATTTTAAAAAGGAAATCTTATGTATTGTTATCCAAAGAATTAACCACAGTTCAGCATTAAAAACTGTATTCTTAATAATAGTTGAAATTTATTGCATATGGTAAGGGAAGAGTTTTACTCTAGGCACAGTCAAATAAATCTGTTACTTTCCACAGCCAGACATGTTGTTACCCGACGCAATCAGCACTGTCGCATACTTTAAAGGTATTTGATTCATCACGTAATAACATTTTAATACAGCAACTATTTCAGAAGAACTAGTTGAGTCTGTTGACGCATTTATTGAAGCAAGAAATTCTCCATACACAAAATACTTTCTCGCCTAGCAGCTGGTAACGGCAGTGTACGTATATATAGTTTGACGTCATCACTCCTCCCGAAGAGAAAACTCGTTCCACCTCACTCGTCTTGTAATAAGCGTATTATTTTCATTGATATGACCATCGATCTCCAAAGGCCCGTAAACGGGCCTATACTCCACAAAGTCAATCCGTCAATCGCTTTCTGATAACACTTTTTTTCTTTTCTTTGCTTGTTTTGGTTTTACTATTTCCTCTTCCTGCAAACAAAAACGTATCTTTCTAACTCCGTTTATTAAATTTATAAAAAGGGAAAAAATATTGAAATATATATTAGTTTCTATAGGTATATTAAGAAGCTTCAAATAACGGAAACGTTATTTGAAGATATATAGAGGGCAGCTGTGGTAAAAGAGTTGTTGGTTGTTGTTGTCGGACACCACTTACAAGACAGATATTAAATCGACATGTCTATAACAAGCACTAACTCATATACAAACGGCTTTATTCGTAAACTAAAAAAACAGCTAGGTATATGTCTAACACTGAACTGAAAGCAATTATGTTTTTCAAAAAACTTAAATCCCAAAAGCTGATCGATAAATCAATAAAAGCGATGGAAAAAAAGTCTGAAATATTGTTTGATTACTCAAATGCTACTCTCTTTTACCAATATTGGGAACAATTCAAACATTGGCTTGTTTTACAGTCATGCCGAAATTAATACTAATATTTGTTCATTTTCAGCAGTACTTGATTTAGTACAAGCATTTCAAAGATGCAAAATTTAAATAGGATGAAATACAGTTTCCATAAGAAGCAGAATATTCACATATATTGATCGATTACTTGCTTGGTGATACTTGCTGGATACTGATTGAAGATTGTAATTTATTGTTAGCAGCACTGTGCAGATTTGGAAAAAAATAAATCTTATATGCTAGAGACAGTGCAAGTCCTAAAGTTAGGAACATAAGGGTTAAACAAGAATTAAAATATTAAGATTATATTATATTAAAGAAATAAAAAAACGACAAAACTGTTTGACTATAGGATGGACAATCAACAGCTGAGAAGCAAGCCGTTAGGGAACTCTGTATGTCTAATGTATTATTAGAGAGAAATAAAGTCATAAAACATGCAACACGTCAAACAGAGCAAAGAATAAAATCAAGGGTTTAGAAGAATAATTAAGTATGTATTAATGTCGGATATCAGGTTAATACAAACAATAGTGACCAGAATATGGGACTGAAGAATCATACCCCAAAATCCTTTTCACTAACGATATCCTTGATAAATATGCATTTCTACAAACCTTATTAAGACAACAGCTTTTGAAAGAGAAACACGTTAGAGAACGAGCAACAACTTAATTCTATTCAAGAAAATTTTTTGCAATTAATAAGGAAACACCAACTGCTAATAACAGACCCTAATAAAAAGGTGCACAAACTTATTTAAACATTTTACCCACATCAACTTTGATGTAAACTGACAACATTTAAAGCTACGAAAAATATATTACAAACAGTACAAGTAAATCAAAAAAAAACTATCAAAGCCAGACCGTGTTGCTTTATAACATTTGATTGAATTATTTGATAACTTAAAAAGATATCTTTTTTTTTATTTGCCTACTGATAAAGAAACTTTTAAATTGATACTTACAAAAAATCGATTAAAGAAAATTTGCCTATGCAGAAAAGTTAATATAATCAAAATGTACACAATTTTTTTATTTAATATTTGAAATGAAGGGTAAATTTGTTTTTATTTATTCGTTGAGGAATAAGTTCAAAAAAGTGTTTTTATTATATTTATATCATAAATTTTCTTATATATCCAAATATACTAACCTCACTACTTTCTTCTGAAGTATCGGTCAGATCTCTAACTATCTGCCTTTTCGTACTACTCACAGTTGAGGCAGAAGATTTGCTGGAAACAGGTTTTCTTCCTCTACCCTGTAACCTACTCTTTGTCGCACTGATCTCTTCTTCCTCTTCCATTAATGCAAATAAATCCCCAAACTGTTTTCTTTGGCTGTCATTACTATAAATTAAATAAAGTTGGTAAGCACAGAGAAAAGCAATGTAGTTAACTTAGTAATTAATGGTTTCTAAAAATATCTTGTCACTCTGTCCTAAATCAACATATAAGATAATTTAGAATATATCTTTAGTACCTTAATGTTTAAGGTATTTAACCAAAATTTAAACGTTATTTAATAACAAGTATGAATCAAAATATTTTATTATTATATTATTTGCCCCCACTGCCAAAGACGTATTTATATTATATACAGTAGAAAAAATATAAATAAATTCACTCTTTTTCGCATAATATTAGATATTCAAACGATCCAAGTTCGGAGAAATATTTAGTAAACTTTAACTCTTATATCTTTAGTATTAATTACTTCATATTTGATATAAAGAATTTAAGTAAATACTATAAATTAATCAAATAAAAAAATAGTATACATTTTTTAATATTTCGCAGAGTAGAAAAAAAAACAAGAAAAATATTAACATTTGTGTGTTTATATTGAAACAAAACCAGAATTTTACCTAAAAAAGAAAAGTAATTAATTTCAACTAATGTTCTAGGTTCATCATCATAAATAAATATGCAAAATTAATTATGTATTAAGGAGGAAAATGTCTTTGTCAGTAAATACTTACAAAGAGATCTGGTTTTGGGTATATCTTAAAGGGATTCAAAATATTCATAATTACTATAATACTTCACTATTTTCAAACCTTACATAAAAATAACAACTTACCTATTACTTTGAGCGACACTTAGAGCCCTCTGCATAGAATCTAAAGTATAAATCGCCATGCAGTCATGTTTTTCACATATTATTCTTAATTTTTCTAAATGTCCTAAGACCTGGTCCGCGCTTGGAACTGTAGTACTTAATACTTTATTACCTTTAAATAACAGAAAAAAATACCCATAAAAAAGGCAACTTTTAAATGCCAGAAAAAATTATATTAGTCGATATCCACTTTCACAAAACCATATAGGGACATGTAATTTGAATTTGATTTATCTAATAGTTTTGTTGAAATGGTTTAACATAGTTACTTTCGTAATTCAGGAATTACAGCAAATAATATAAAGTTCTTGATCAAAATGTAAGAGTGCGAGTCTAAATAAAGCAAAATCATAGTGTTTATCGAGATTGTAGACAGCAAATTCCTTCATTGGGGATCCACACAAAGGGTAATTATTAAGGCTAAACATACAAATAGTTACAGATTAACAAAAACTATTATTTTCCATAGTCATCTTATCAAATGCATAACTACTTGGGTTGTGTATGTCTATATCAAACCATTACCTAGTGGAAATTTTCATAAAAAAATATTTTCTTTAAAAAATTTTATGAAAATGACTCTATCTATTGGATCAAGTAGGGTGAGCAACAGTAGAGCATATTTAAATCTAAAATCTTATGATATAAAATGCAAGGAAGCTAATATGTAACGTCTATAGTTCGCCGCCACCCAAAATAAAACATTATTTTGGACTCCAATATTCAATTGAACCAAATTATGACATTTAAAGAGCAGCAACTCTTTCAAGGTTTACCCAAAGCATATTTCAATTTGAAAAACACCACTTGATATAGTAATTAAACATGCTGAAAAAGACCTCAACTAAGAATTGGCGCCTTGAAGAGATCAGATGAGAGAATAATGTTTGAGAAAACTTTCTGAGAAAATTGTAGAATCGAGAGCAGAGTTTAGAATTAATTGCAAAAGACAATCTAGAATCGTACATATAATCTCCACGTCTTTCATATTTGTTAATAACCGTGATGGTTATAATCAGCAATGATTATATTACTACTCTATCCACTTTCATTTTTCTACTATTCGTATTGTTTTCTATTGAGAAAGAACAAATATTTGTGTAACCTACCATAAAAGTAGTAGTACAGGATGTCCATTTAATCTGTAATTATCCCATATCTATTACAAGTAGAAAACAATTTTCTTGGTTACTAAAAAAACATTTTGGAAAATTGTTTACAAGATGTACCAAAATAATGATATAGGATGCAACTCTTTTATAAATAGAATATCTTTATAACATGTAACGATTTTACGAGTCATTCTAAGCATTTCTTACATAACATATTTTATCATGTTCAAAAATTTAAACTTTCATACTTTGATAAGTTGTAAAATCTAGCCAGCTTAGGTTAACTACAAAACAAACTGCACATTTCTGTCTTAGTTTTGTAAAGCCTTTTTTAGATTTTCAAGAATATGCACCAAATTTTGTATTATTCAATAATTATTACCAAGATATAGAGCATGCATGCTCAAAGTCAAAAATTCTTTAATGTCAAACTCTTGAAAACAGTTGAATTTTGCTATATGTTACACAAAAAATGCTTAGAATTACTGGTAAAATCTAAATATATTATAATATACAATTCTACTACAAAAATAGGTTGTACCCTATACCGCATTTTTAGAACATAACCTATAAAATAAAAATATTTTATAAAATGTACTTTGTAAGTTCACAAGAAACTCTCTTATTTGAAATTTTCTTCTACCTGTAGCAGCTAACGAGATATCCAAAAAAATCACAGTAAACTGACACCCTGAATATAATTTAAAAAAAAATGTTATTTTTGACCTTTAACTTATTGAGCACTAAATTTAATTTTTTTTTAAAAAGAACTACTGTTTACTCTAATTAGATTGAAACAACATATACTATTATTAGGCATATACTTCTGGCCTCAGATATATTTTTGGTCTTACTTACCTTCAATGTTACCAACAAATTAAAAACCCCATCAGATGTTTGTTTTTCGATTAAATCACGAATTATCTGAAAAATGTATTAAGCCCGCTATTCACTATGCGTTGAAGCGTCGATGTACCAATGTTTGTATAGTGTGAATGTCTACTTCATGATTAACATTGATATTTGAACCAATGTTGATCGCACACATGATTCGAGCGTTCCCGTTTCGTGGATCACTAGAAATTTTCCCGTTAGTTTCGAGCGTTAGATTTGTACATAGGAACATAATATACCTCTCAATTCATAATATCTGTACAATGTAAATAGGTCATAATATATGTCTTAATTCATAATATATGTACAATGTACATAAGAACATATATGTCTCAATTCCCGTTTCCTACGACCCTACGTTAGATATACTATTTTAGTGTTACATGATTATGCATTCGAGCTCCGGCGCCTTACCTGGTGCATATACAGTGTGGCCCAAATTGGGATACATGTATGGGAATCTCGAAAACTGTAAGAGATAGAACATTGGTTAAATGGAGAAAGTTATAGGCCATTCAATGCCGCTTTGAGAACCATTCTGTTTTTTCATTTTTGAGATATTTTGAAAAAAAAATCTTGCATATTCGGAAAAGTGCTACATTTTCTCTATTTTAAAATACTTTTAAAATCTGTAAAAACATTATTAGGACAATTTTTTGTACGCGATCCATTCGAGCATTCAGTTTTTAATTCTAATTTTTTTTATGACTTTTTTCCTTTCTTGTGATGTATAACACTTCGTACAAAGTTGTGTAAAGTGTAAGACTATTCGCCAGGCTTGTCATGAACCTAAGAACTCATCAAAGCTTTGAAGAACCAACGAGAAAAAATTATCAGAACAATCAGGCCTGTAATGATATCATTAAAGGACATTTTAATGCGAACCCGACATCGGCGACCCGAATAGCTACAATAGATACACCTACACCAAAGAGTACCATGCAGATAATCCTCAAAGAAAGCAAATATCATAAAAGTCTGCTATGGTTCTAAGAGAAACAAACTTCCCAAGGCGATTAGAATTTTTAAATTTTCATGGTTTGTAAAGCAATGTAAAAAGTAATTTCAGCAGAAAAATTATTTCGACCCGACGAAACGTTTTTCAGCAACTGCGAAGTATTTAACAGGCATATTCATGATTTTGGGCTACTGAGAATCCTTCTCAAGTAATTAAACGTTGTCTAAAATTAAGATTTGGATTTAATGTAAGGTGTGATATGTATAGTAAGTTAATAACCCAGTTCGCAAAATTATCCTAGTCAAATGGAATAATTTGATTTTAGATAATCACCTTATAGAACCATTTATTTATGGCCTAACAGGCCAAAGGTATTTAAACATTTTGGAAGGGCAGATATTACCGGCCGTGAGAGCTATATTGCCAAGTGCTGAATCATTTTTTCAACAGAACAGGCACCCCGCACATAATACTCGGAAGTTCAAAATCTATTAACACAAGTGTTTAACAAAAAAGTTATCACAAACCACTTTCGCGTAAATTGGCCCGCTAGGTCCCTGGATATGACACCCTTCGATTTTTATCTTTGGAGATATGTTAAAAATGAAGTGTACGAGTTTGAGCCCCCTGTAACTATTGAACCACTAGTCATTTTGAATAGTTTAGCTTAATATTATAGTTAAAAGTAGTTTGTGTTATCACGATATTATCATTGTCGTTATGATAATAATCCGTTGGCTTTGGCTTTTCAAAACTTCCATAATGTCTTAGATTTATGGCAAGCCTCGTGGATAATCTTTGGCTTGCCTGATGGCTTCTCAGAATAGAGTTCCAAATAACTGGCGGTGGTAAATTTGTATTCCTATTACATTTATTAATATAACATTTTAACAAATCGAAATCATTTTCACTGATGTACCTCAGGGTCATTCTTAAAAGTTACTTTTAATAAAAAAATACTAAAAAAACAATCTCTAACAAAATAAAATGTGAAATCAAATATTTATATGATCAATGTTTTGCAGAGTTGTCAGTAAAATGACTGAAGCATTAGGCAATTGTGGCAAACGGCAAATGGCCTCTGTAGTCATGGCCAACTCAGCGAAAAATGAACTCTTGTCTGTTTTTTGACATAAAAATAAAATGTTTTTATGAAGTGTTATACATCATAAGAAACGGAAAAAATGTTATTAATAATGTATATTACAATAATGTTTCTAAACATATTTTAATAAAAAAATATACGGCACTTTTTCGAAAATTCGAACATGCCAAAATATCTCAAAAACGAAAAAAGATAGAATGGTTCTCAAAACGGCATTGAATTACAAATGAATGCCCTACAACTTTCCCCATTTAACCAATTTTCTATCTCTTATAGTCTCAAGATACACATACATGTATACCCAATTTGGGCTACTGTATATCCATAATAGTCTGTACCAAAAACCTTTACAGTGATACAATTCTTTGTGCAAATTTTAACGACCAAACGGAGGCATATTTCAGATACAAATTTTACACCTCCGAAACGGGAACGCACGAAACGGGGATATACGAACACAACAATATTGATGCGCTATGTAGATGACATTCGCCCCAGCTAGTTTTTGAACATGAATTGTCGAAACGTATTAACTAATTGCACTGACATATCGTATCCTGCATAGAGAGTGGCGGGCTTTGCAATAACCTACCTTTAGTTGCAATTGCACACTAAAAAAGTTCACCATTGATTACTTGATTATTCAATGTGACACAGGTGCAACTTAAGTCTACTTAAATATTGAAATACTCATTTTTCTATAAAAGATAGCAAAAATACTTGATAACGAAACTCAGTATCAAATATTTTACATTAAAAGCAGGTTCTCAAAAAAAATAAACAAAGATTTCAAAGAAAATAAAAAAAATTACAGCATAGACTTCAAACTGCTTCTATCCTCCCTAAAAAAATATCACTAGGCCTTTGTTTACCAATTGAAGTTTTGTATAGGAAAAACACTGTACCGCAGTTTAGGCATTCACTTTTTAATACCTTATTTATCACCTCATGCTTCTGAAAATTAGTGCTTAATTGCAGAATAGCTCCCTGAAAGTCCAGGAACGTGTATAAATAAACGATAACTATAAAAAAATATGATAGAAAAAGAACAAACAAACAATTGCAGGGACTCACTAATTACCATTTTTCTGGAGTCACACGCATTGCTTTATCCACATTTAAAAAAACAGTACCTGCGTTAGTCCGTTTCCTTTTATTGGGCGACGTTGACGGATACCTCGTACTCAAAAGTGAAGAGATTAGTTCAGCCACCTTATCGATGTACTCGTCGCACCAGTACTTTATCACGGTAAAGATAAATAAGTCACCATTATCACAGATATCTCTTGAGAACAGACATTTAATATAGTCCGCGTTTGGCTTTTCTTGTTTTAACATTAACATAATTGCCGTAAGCGCCTCTGGATGCTGATCATAGTCTAGTTCCGTGATCAACGGCAGCACAGTGTCGATGGTGAAATCGTGAGCGTTGATCAACTGCCAGAAAAAAAACTGTTCAATGGATTCCCAACTGAGAGTTGCCTTAAGAAGAGTGTGCAGATTTTCAGTTTTGAACATGACTAGGTGCCCTTGTAATACCTACAAATAAAACAAAATTATTGCATCTACGTGTTTCAAGAATATGTAAAAAAAACTATTCTACAGCCTTCTTACAGATGTTTTAAAATAGAATGAAATGTTCTCCGTTAGTGATTAACCATGTCGATTTATTCGGGTTTTAATTTAAAATAATAGCTATTAATTTACCTAACAATCTAATACAGCGTGTGTGTGGATTTAAACATACAACAAATTTTTTTATTATTGATTTTACCAAAAAAAGTTACTTCACATAAACTGTTTTGCTTATTAAAAAAATAAGTTTAACTGCAAAAAAATTGACATATAATATACAAGGTGTGCAACAAACACGCAAGCAAGTAGGTAAAACAAAAAAATTGGGAAATTAAATTTTCTAAATCAGCCAAATGGGAGAGCATTTTTTGTACGAGGTGTAGTTTTTAGGTAATTTAATGGTCAGTAAGTCAAAAATGGGTAACATATGGACAACTTTTTTATTTGTGATTTTAGACGAAAAAGTTATTCTTCATTAAAAGTTTTTCTTATCTGAAAAATAAGATTGATTTTAAAAAGACTGTCATTTTATATATAAGGTACGAAATAAATACAAAAATAGAAGTTGGCAAAATAAAAAAAAAGAAATTATAACTTTTGCAAAAACAGCTAAATTAAAGAGCCTGCAAATACAAGACAAAAAGCTTTCAAAAGTTTTTTGATAATAGACTTAAGTATGTTTTTGAGAAAATTAATGGGGAATATTTAAAAACGAGTCATTTTGGCATATTTGCCATTAATTTTTCTGGTTCTTGTTCTAGATTGGCAATTCAAGTTGCTACAATTCTTGAAAATTATCTTGAAGATATAGAAAATAATATATCTTGTGTAGAAAAAGGTTTGGATCTTCTATCAGCCGTTGAATTTGTAGAAATTGGCATTATCACAAAGACAGGAAAATTAATTAATTATAAAAATATGATTAAATAACTAAAACTTATTCTGGAAAGTTTACAGAAAAAACTAATTATCACATGTTGCAACTACAAATTTCCCCTTTCAAATTAATTTGATCTCCGGATGCCTTCACAATTTTCAGATTCTCTTCTTGGCAACAGATCGTAGTGGGAGAAAATCAACAATCGCAATTGGTTTATCTCAGGAGCTACCATATTTAGGAAAAAAATCCAGCCAGATTTACTCAGGATATTCTTACCTTAACTTTTTACATTTTAAGGATTGCTCTTTCTGCAATATTTTGGCATCTTTTTTTTTTTATTTTTGCAGTTTCAAATGGTCTAGAAATGTAAATTTTGATCAGTTCATAAGAGTTCTCAAAAAACTTTCTTATTTTCCTGATGTTCAAGTTAAAAAATCTGCTATAGTCAATTTACACGTCTAATACATTTCAAATAAAATAAAAATTAGTCTAAAAACAAAGTCATTTTAATATCTAATCTAATATAAAGGTAAGGCAGCTCATTATTGCATATATCAAATAGTGTATTAATAAATAAACTGTAATCTTATTTTCACCGACAAATTTGGCTGACCAGAAAAAACATGAATCTGTATACTGGACCACCATCAGAAAAACATTGAAGGTTTTACGCAACACCTACCAAGATATCAAGCAACAGACAATTTTTACTTCATTCAACTACTTATAACGCTTATATAAACATAATATTAATCCTTTAGTACAGTCTCAGAAAGGAGCAAAGTCACCCTCTTGCATAAATTCAAACAGAATATGGATATGATGACAAAGCTTTCTCCTATCTACGAATGGTAAACTATCACTACAAACATTAAATTTTCAAAAATCTGTAATTATTTATTGTTTTCTAATAGGACCAGTAATCGTTCCAGTCTATCCAGTATTGTAGCAATTACGAACTCACGAAAAATAGACGTGAATAAAATCCTGGATAATATAATATGTCTATAAACTGAAATTTCGTAAACAAGTTGTTACTTTTTAAATAAATAGAAATTACATTGGATATTGGTTATTTGTACATTTTAAATTAGAACATTATTAATTTTAGATTTTTTTAGCTTTATAATCAATGGAATAATGTACATTTTTAATTTAAATAAAATATTAACAGCAACGTTTTATAAAAAAAATAGTTAGTGTCTACTTTTTATTAAATTTTGTATATTATTTTATTACTGCTTGCACCTTTATCAGTTTTAAAAGTTAATTGTACACTCAAGTAAACATAACATTAATCACTTTTCTTCTTTAAAGAGTTGTCCCAAATACCTGTGTTTATGTGCCCTCTAGATATATTTTCACAGGTGTAAAGGACCTACAGTTTATTGAGAAGCTAAATTAATTATTAAAAAAATGTTTAAAATTAATTATTAATTAAACTAATGATAATTGGCACTTATTTTTGTTAAGACAATAAAGAAACGGCATTCTTTTTAGGTGTGTATTTAAGATTCCAAAAATGTATGATTTTATTTGCAGCATCATAACATACTTTTCACTAAATTCAAATTATTATTGACAGTCCTAATAACGGAAAAGTATTAAATTCAATCCACTAAGGAAACATAAAAATAAAAAGTAATATTTTACAAGAACCACATGGTATTTTCAATTATGGACATATTTTTAAGATATATATTTTACTGATATAACAAATAGGATCATATACTGATACATACTGTATTACAAATTCATCATTTGACCAGATACTGCTGTGAAGAAATATCAAATCTCACCTTTCCCACTAATGTTTGCAGTTGCCTAGTATCAATCGCAGAAATGATCACCCGTAAGGCCTGTGCATTATTTACCATCTGCTGCTTAAAATCCCTGTACAGATCAGGCACAAGCCACATCATTAACTTGGTGTCAGACACATGACAGGCAAACAGATCATCATAGAGACACTGGTCCAATTTCATTTCAATACTACTACAAAACTCCTTATACAGAGCGATTTTGAGCGCACTTGCCTTAGTGTTATCGTCTCTTTTATTTTCTGTCCGTATTTGCACTTTAAGGAAGTAAAGAATAAAATAACCTAAGAAAGAAAATAATCAAAATAACTTGCATTTTAGACACAGAGAATATATATGGTGTTTCTCTTAATATATATCAAGTTATAATAATACAAAAAACAATTAATTTAAAAAATTATAACTAGATCACATAGCATAATTCATTTGAAAATTCGACATTATTATAACCAGTACTTTCTGATAAAGGCTTATATATATATATTTATATATATATATATATATATATATATATATATATATATATATATATATATATATATATATATATATATATATATATATATATATATATATATATATATATATATATATATATATATATATATATATATATATATATATATATATATATATATATATATATATATATATATACAGGGTGTCCGGGAAAATGTGGAGATCTCTACTCAGATAGAACATTAAAAAATAAGATGACAAGTTCCCATAAATTTTTTTCCTAGCGGCCCTCCCTAGGGAGATACGGCCCCCTAAAGAACCCCACTGGAAATCGGTTTTTCTAGAATAACTTTTAAACGACTCAATATAATTTAACGAAAATTTAATATGATAGACAGTAGTAAGGACCTCTCAAAATACTCCCTTAAAACATAATTAGCTTGTTTAGTTTACCAGGGACGGACTAGATTGTACATTTTAACGCTCAAATTTTTAACACCCTGTATGATAAGGAGTTAAAAAAAATAAATTTGGATACCTTGAACATTAAGCTAAAGAAAAGGTACTCTTGTTCATTGTCGATAAAATGAACCGTTTTCGAGAAAAAAAATAATAAAAGTATTAATGTTTTATTATTGTTTATTTATCAGTATTAAAGAATGCACTTTTTTACAAACGTTACTATGGTACGAAATAGATAATCTCGCATTGACGTGTGCATTTGAAATCTTCTTGACACGTTGATCTTTTTGTACCTACTTCGATATTAATTTATTAAATTTTGAATACCTTGGTAAATTTAATTCGATAATGGGATACACATTTAGTGAGTATGCAGATATGCATCTTATGTACGGACTTGCATCTTGCAATGCTTATGAAGCAAGAAGGTTGTATGGAGAAAGATATCCTAATCGCAATATTCCAAATGAGAAAACATTTCAGCGAATTGACCAACGTCTAAGAGAAACTGGTGGGCAATTCTCAATTAATAAGGTAACATTATTGACGTTCATTAATTATTTTTAGGAAGTTTTGGGAAAAGGAGTACTGATGCTGGTATGAGGAGAACAGTACGTACGGTGCAATTGGAGGAAGATATTTTGGATACTGTAGCTGATACTCCCTCAATAAGCACTCTAATATTAGCCGCGCAGCTTCATGTGTCAAAAAGTACAGTTGCTGAAGTACTTAAAGAACAGTTGTTATACCCTTATCATCTGCAAAAAGTGCATCAACTACTTCCTGAAGATTTTCCTCGAAGAATCCAGTTCGCAAACTGGTTGTTAGATCAACAACGAACAAACCCAAACTTCATTAGCATTATTCTTTTTACCGATGAAGCAGGATTTACCAAAGATGGTATTGTAAATTTACATAACTCGCATGTATGGGCTGATGAAAACCCTCATGCCACTGTCGTTCATCATCATCAACATCAGTTTCAATCCATTAATGTTTGGGCAGGAATAATCGGCAATTTTTTCATTGGACCATGCGTATTACCGGCACGATTGAATGGTGAACTTTATTTAGAGTTCCTTCAGAACGCTTTTCTAGATTCAATAGAGCATTTGCCACTTGAAACCCGCCAAAGGATGCATTTTATGCATGATGGAGCCCCACCCCATTTTAGCGTTGCTGTACGGGACCACCTAAATAACGTCTATGGAAACCGTTGGATAGGCAGAGGAGGTCCCATTGCCTGGCCTCCACGGTCTCCCGACCTAACGCCAATGGATTTCTACCTGTGGGGTCATCTCAAAACCTTGGTGTATTCCTCTCCGGTTGCTACTAGGGAGGAACTTTTACAGAGAATCACGTTTCATTGCGATATGATAAGGAACAATGCTGGGTTGTTGTGGCGAGTACAGCAGTCCTCTATTCGTCGTGCCCGCGAGTGCATCACAAATCACGGAGCACATGTTGAACCCACTTATGAAGTTTTTAATTGACTTTTTTCTATTTAGCGTATTAGGTTGTTCAGGATCAAAACATATTTAATACTCCCAAAGTTGTATTCTTTTATTATTTTTTTTTCTCGAAAACGGTTCATTTTATCGACAATGAACAAGAGCACCTTTTCTTTAGCTTAATGTTCAAGGTATCCAAATTTATTTTTTTTAACTCCTTATCATACACGGTGTTAAAAATTTGAGCGTTAAAATGTACAATCTAGTCCGTCCCTGGTAAACTAAACAAGCTAATTATGTTTTAAGGGAGTATTTTGAGAGGTCCTTACTACTGTTTATCATATTAAATTTTCGTTAAATTATATTGAGTCGTTTAAAAGTTATTCTAGAAAAACCGATTTCCAGTGGGGTCCTTTAGGAGGCCGTATCTCCGTAGGGAGGGCCGCTAGGAAAAAAATGTATGGGAACTTGTCATCTTATTTTTTAATGTTCTATCTGAGTCCGAGAGATCTCCCAAATTTTCCCGGACACCCTGTATATATATATATATATATATATATATATATATATATATATATATATATGTATAGATATATATATATATATATATATATATATATATATATATATATATATATATATATATATATATATATATATATATATATATATATATATATATATATATATATATATATATATATATATATATATATATATATATATATATATATATATATATATATATATATATATATATATATATATATATATATATATAAATATATATATATATAAATATATATATATATATATATATATATATATATATATATATATATATATATATATATATATATATATATATATATATATATATATATATATATATAACAACACAATTCTTATTTGCCTAACTTGAAGAATAATAAATCATATTAATATTTGAATGATAAAGTTGTATGAAGACAATTATTTCGTGATTTCATTGGTTTTTAGTTTGATTTGTAAGGTGGTATATTATTATTATTCTCTATAGTTAAAAAAAATATATCTAACAAGAATAAGAATAGTCTTGAAACTACAAAGAATAGACCAAAGTGGATATACTAATAGGTGAGATAGAAAAGACGGCAATATTTTTTTAGTATTTTTAGCGATTACACACTTTCATATTTTAAACATTCAATGAACCCTCCTCATAAAAGCAAATAGAAAAAAATATATACACTAAAGAAACACCTTATATGTGTAATAAACACGCACCTAAAGAGGGTAAAAGTGGATGCATTTCAGCTAAAAAACGTATCAATATACTTTTATTCACTTGGTCGTCTTTTGAGTTCGAATACCCATACACAGTTTGAAGTACAACAAAAAGAGGATTTCGCACACTATCCGCCAAATTGTCTAAACTGGGCACATCCGGAAAAACTTTTTCACTTTTTAAATCCTCACTTAAGCAATTAACAAACGATCGAGACACTGCACATAGAATGTCTTCATCACTTTGATTTTTGTTAATATCCAAGTCTAATAACTCGCTAATAATTTCTTCCGTGATATCACAACGCTTAACTATGTCAGATTCTTCTTGAAGTTTTCCTAAAAGATCGCCTAGTACTCCGTCGATGAAACTATCGTCACTCTTGTCGCCTTTTTCCTTTAATCTCACCTAAACATAAAAAAAATTATTGACTAATAAACAAACAAATCGAAACTCAGCACACTCGTCCACAGAGAAAAAAAACATACTAAAAATATAGACACACCTTAATATTAAAAACTGTTTTTTAAAAAATTTAAAAACCATAAAATATTAAGATTCAGATTAGTCTAATGTAGTTATCATGGGCGGGGTAGCTTATCTTAACCTACAACTCTTGTCTATAATATATAACAGGAGATTCATACAACTAAAAGTCATTGAAAAAAAAGCTTTTGCAAATTTAACTTTACAGGGTTTGAAAAGTAATAGTAACTTAACAGTTTCTGGAGTCGTTTCTGACAAAACAAGGTCATGCTCAAAGATATCTTGAGACTTCGAACTTTTACCGACGAAGAACAGTTCACATGTTTTTTCAAATATTTTACACAATGTATGTGGTGTCTGTGTGTGTGCTACAAACGAACATTTAATGTTGCACTGTCCATTCTTTTTATATGAGTTAGATACGTGAAACACCAAAGACCAAATAGCCGGGATTGATATGACTACCGGTAATTTGAAGCATAATAACAGTGTTTATAAAAATTGGGAAACAATAATATTTAAAATATCATTTACTTGCCTAAATTTTTAAGATTCTATCCTATTATTGTAAAGTTTTCAAGAGGGGTTTAATTTGTGAAAATAAATTATGGATATAAGAACATATCCAGATTAGGACTTGTAAATTATCTGAAGATCATCATTGCAAGGATTAAGGTAAATAGGATGAAATGTTTATAAATGTACATGAACTTACCTTTGACAAAGGAATATCATCATCATCGGTATCATCTTCTAAATTTGATATTTTTAATTCAGGTTCTTCATCGTCATCACTAAACGCGGGTTCGCTATCTAAAAGATGATTGTTTAAGGAAATTCCCACTGAATCTTCTTCAAATTTGTTAGGCGCATTAAAGTCTTCTCGTGATGTTGAGGTTTGCAGATTCGATGGCTCAGTACAAAATTCCTGAAAAATTGTAATACATAATTTTGATGCATCCATGCATAAAGATCTTGTTTGGTAAATAAAAATTATTTATTTGGTATATATAATAATGCTATCAGAATGCTAATAGAAACATTGCGCAATGGCATATTCCTGAGCTCCAATTTTCTTAACTCATACATTTTGTCTATCACTCAGTTTTGATAACATAGCACCCTTGTTGTTGACTTCCATTAGAAAAATAGATAGGCTTAAGAGAACATAGTTCTATGAACCAGACAACATGATATTATTAAATAGGTCTTCAGACTATAGAAACAGCCTAACAAGACTAAAAATATTTATTATAAAATTGTTTTCCTTTTTTAAAACTAAATTGTACCGTTAGATTTTTCGAAAATCTTTATGGAGCTCTTAAATCATGATTGTTACTTGTAAGAACCTACTGTACTATGAATATAATTGAAATAAATAACATTAAAAATATGGCCTTATTTTCCCCACCTGACAAAGACGGTTTTTACAAACTTAAAAATAGCCACGTGATCGCATTTATTGCTTCTTCACTCAAAAGGAATCTCTTCTTGTGAAGCCAAGCAAAACCATTTTGGTATTCCAATAGAGGTATATCATTTTTAGGCTATTAGACTTAATAAAATTAACAATGTGCTTTTTATAACATAATTTACAGTCGACTAAACATTAAAATACGAATAAACGAATTGCATGGCATATTGAAAAATTACATAGAATTGGATAGCTTTGATTAATAAGTCAGTAAAATATGGAACGCCGTTTTACTTTTTAGTCATACGCGTCTTTGATACCAAATTTAATTGCAAAACATATAAATGATGCTACCTGCATACAATTTTTATTCGTTTTAATTTTTCCGATATCGAATTTTTGCGTATACCGATTTTACCGAATGACATTGTTATGATAAGCAATTTCTTTGCAGACCATTTCAATTGATACCACAAAAAAGTAGTTGTTTATCCTTTTTTAACACGTATACAGCCTACTTAAAATTTCTATATACATGCGTCTTTCCTTAGTTATTGCATTTCAACAAATCGATGTTAATAAAAATTGGTATGAAATAAATGCCATATACAAAAATCTGTTTAAATATTAATAAATTGACTCTTATTAAAATGTAATCGCTTCAAACGGGATCGCATTAAATTAATATTAATACCGAAAACATTAGAATGCAATAACGACTTTGTGGAGATTAATTTATTTCAACCGTATGAAGGCAAATCTGATTTAAGAACTCATGTAATAAAAAAAATTAATTTATTTTTATCGCATATCAAAAAAAATTAAAGCATCTGTTACGATATCATTTCTTTTTAATGTCAATTCCATTAACACCCTAAAAATGTAAATAGAATAATGCTCATTATTTTTATTTTGATTTTCGTTTATCTGTAATTTATACTACATCAAACGGATATAACACGGGCCCTTTACCATTGAAATTAAAATACATGAATATACATTTGAATAAATAAATAAAAGTTAATACGAGATTTAATTGTATAAGAGTTGTGGAATTTAAATGATTAGCGGGTATAAGGTAACTGGTTTTATTTAATATGCATTGTTTTGATTTCGAATTTTTATTAATGTCGATTCTTGTGAATATCAATTTTCATTGAATGCAGCCACCTTGTTTCAATTTTAATAATCGGACGTGGAGCGATCTAGTGCAAAGCAGAAACAACAAGAGCAGAAATCTGTAATTTTTTAATACCCGAGTTTCTGGCTAGGCATGCGTTCGAAGATTTAGATATGCATCTAAAATCAACCGACTGTGTTGTGCACGACGTCATGACGAGTCGGATGCGAATAATGAAAAACATATTCGTAGGTAATCAGTGACAGTTGAAACGTGATTAAGTATAGTTCGATTGGGAATACTTAGTTATTAAATCATTGGGGAATACAATATACACCCCTATGTTTAAAATGTGACCGCTTACAAAATTACAGAGAATAATGAAAAAAAGTTAAAACGAACGTATCTAGCTCCCAACATCCTATTACAAAGCAAGCTATTCTACAATCCTTTGATGATTTCCTGGTCTAATCTACAATCAGTCATATGTAGTAGAGCAATAACAACGATGTTTGACTTAGTGTTAATATTTATACCAGAATAAAGAAAACAAGGTTTTTAATTTTCCAGCTATAATTCACAGATTACCACACACTGTAATTTGTAATGGCAAATTGCAATTTCTCCTGGAAGCTGTGTGCCGGTGACATGCTCTACTGCAGGTTCTTTGGTTTTTTAAACGTGATTTAAAGTAGGCTGACTAGATTTTTTTAAAATGAAAAGAGTACATTTTGACGAAATGTAAAAATAGGTACAAGCGTATAATAATTAAGTAAAGTCTTGTCACTTTCGCAGAATTCAATGACTTACAATAATAATTATAATACACATAATAATATGGACTAAAAATAACAAAAATAATTATAAAATAATACCAGATTTCGCAAAATAGAGATCATTTGCCCCAGATTTCCCAAAATAGAGGATATTTGTCATATTTATGGAAATAGTAAGAGTACTAGAGTACATGGACCTGAAAAAGAGAACATTCCTCTTAAAAAGCGTATATCTGGTCACCCTATTTAAAGCAAACTGTAGTAGGCTTATATAGGTATATCACTATATCTTTATTTACAATATTTCATTATAACAATTTAATGTTTGTCTCCCTTGTTTAATATGTGAGTAATTATTATAATTTATAGGTAGGTGCATTTCACTTTCAAAATTGCGAGTCGATCAAGATACGAATTTACACATCTACCCAGTGGTGTATTTAGAATGGATTTAGGGGGAGGCAAACATTTGATAACTAAAAAAAAGTTCTAGGTTCTTGTTGGAACAACATAAGCATGAAGACTAAAAAAAAAACAAAGTTTTCATGTGTTTGTGAAATGCTTTATATAATGTAATTTTTACTTGGGTTATTAGCTCGGGGGGAAGGGGGTGCGGGGTGCTTTGGTCTCCTGCACCTACCCAAACCCGAAACCGTCGTATGTTGGAATGCAGAACATGTTATATTGAAGAATACCCCAAAACAAAAACATAGCATGCATGCCCCATGCTTGGTAATTTTGTTCAAAAGGTCTCTTTGCTCAATACACAAGTGTAATCTACAAAGCCGATTTTTTTTTCTATTTTTAATTCTTACATTCTGGTACTCACGCACATATTATGGATGTAAGCAAGGGCAAAATATGTGATAGTTTTATAGGTCATAAAAACCGATTAATGGTTGTGTCTTGTATTAGATTTAATGCCTCCACATCTAACTGTAATAACGGTAAATATTCAAAGCAACGTGTATCCTTCTTGTCGTGTAGAGATACTAGAGAATCTTTCGAAACGAATCCACGACAATATGGTGATTTCCTTACCTCCGAGAAGCCTGGAAAAAATAAAATTATCTGTCTATTCACTAAACATCTTTTATACCCATTTAAATATTAGTTAAACGATTTTTTTAGAAAAACTCATTTTTTTAATGTGGCTCTTCGGATTAGCTTTTGCGAGTAACATATAATGATACCCCACAACAATATGGAGTATTTTAAAAAATCGGCGAATAAAGGCATAATATTCCCCATTTAAAAAACAAAAGTTAATAGCAGAAATTCGGAAGTAAAAGAAGATACGGCAACACTGTTAAAGTAATATATATCATAAAACAAAATAAGTAAAAACCCAAAGAGGAGGTGCTACAGATAGAACGTTTATTCATTCATTTATTTTACACCTACCAATAAAATAAAGGTTGTGTTGTTTGATTGAAATTGTTATATCATTGTATAAACGGGGGCTTAACAATAATGGTTGTATATATATATATATATATATATATATATATATATATATATATATATATATATTTGATAAATTAAAAAGTAAATGAGAATTCAATGACCGATTCAAATTATAAACCTTGGATCAACAACAGAATCAGACACTATCACTAATCGACAAAATAAGTGTTACTTCACAGATTGTTTTGTAATCTGTAACAATAGCTTGTACAAATTTATTTAAAACTAAAATTTCGAAGTGTTGAAAGTAGTTTGCCGAACCGTCGGCGTCGCATGTCATGCGAATACTATTTTTTACATAAGGACCGCTAGTGTCTCAGGCCCCGCCGTCGCGTCGGCAGTGGCCCCAGCACAGAACTTGCGCGTCATGTTTTTGCGGGGATTTAATGATTGAAATGCAAATGCAATGGGCACAACGCGTAAGGCTCAAATGTGGTGGGGGCCCCGGGAGACATCAGCGAGCGAAATACAAAACTTAGGATCTTTTCTTTTTTTTATAATCATGTAAATTTTGAGTTGCGGCCGAAGGGCATCGCAAAACTTCGCCTCGCCCAAATGAGCCCCAAACCATCGTAAGTAGTTAATTCAGCCTCGTTGCTTCTAGAAAAGCAGCCTCTATAGAACAACATACGAGTCCCCTTTTAATACTCATTGTTTATAAAATTATGATTAACACCACGATACACTTACAACGGTATGTCTACGCCCGTCTCTTCAACTTTCAGCAAGAAAATTAAGTTTACAAATATCAGATTATCTAAAGTGCTCATCGTGAGGATTCGTGAAATTTATTTTGATTGAAATAATTAATTAATTTAAAACAAAAGTTAAGAATGCTGCAAGTAAAATAATTGCAGGGGAAACTTCCATTTTATTTTATAACATTTGTTACTTGAGTTGCTACCCTAGTGCCGTCTAATGACATTTTTAGTTTTTACTTGCAATTAAAAATTACAAACCAGGTTCAGAAGTCCCTATACAGGTAGCTAAAACAATTTTGTTCTATTATTATAGTAAATATATCCTAAATTACCATTTTTTAAATTTATCTTAACAGCTTGACGGTAAGCAACAATCCACATTTTTGAAAATGTATTATTTTGGAAATTTGAAATATCTTATATCTGTCACTTTTGTTTTTCGATTATAATTTCAATCTCGATTTCTACTGCCTGCAACTGCACAAGTAGGACATAATAAACAGTATTGAAAATAAAATCTATACATTCAAAATAATTAGTTTATATATTTATATATATATATATATATATATATATATATATATATATATAAATATATATATTTTTATTATTTTTATTATTAGTTTTGCTCGCGATTCTATCTTTTTTAGTTTTTGAGATATTTTGAAAAAACCAAAAAACTGCATTTTCGAAAAAGTCCTATAATTTATTTATTTATGAAAATTTTTAAAATCTGTAAGAACATTATTAAGGCAACTTTTTACGTAGAGTGCACCTATTAAGTCAGATTTTACATACGACGTTTCGATTTTCTAGAACCATCATCCATTTTGTTTTTTCTTATGGCTGCTATATTCGATTTTAACAGTTTTGAAAAGAGTATTTCTTTAGCTTTTCAACGGTGTATCACACTTTGTAATTAGGTTATTACTAAAGGTGCAAAAAGTGCGTAGAGAAAATATTTAAACGTTTTTTGGAATTATCAAAGTAAAAAAAATAATATATATATATATATATATATATATATATATATATATATATATATATATATATATATATATATATATATATATATATATATATATATATATATATATATATATATATATATATATATATATATATATATATATATATATATATATATATATATATATATATATATATATATATATATATATATATATATATATATATATATATATATATATATATATATATATATATATATATATATATATATATATATATATATATATATATATATATATATATATATATATATATATATATATATATATATATATATATATATATATATATATATATATATATATATATATATATATATATATATATATATATATATATATATATATATATATATATATATATATATATATATATATATATATATATATATATATATATATATATATATATATATATATATATATATATATATATATATATATATATATATATATATATATATATATATATATATATATATATATATATATATATATATATATATATATATATATATATATATATATATATATATATATATATATATATATATATATATATAAATATATATATATATATATATATATATATATATATATATATATATATATATATATATATATATATATATATATATATATATATATATATATATATATATATATATATATATATATATATATATATATATATATATATATATATATATATATATATATATATATATATATATATATATATATATATATATATATATATATATATATATATATATATATATATATATATATATATATATATATATATATATATATATATATATATATATATATATATATATATATATATATATATATATATATATATATATATATATATATATATATATATATATATATATATATATATATATATATATATATATATATATATATATATATATATATATATATATACATATACATATATATATATATATATATATATATATATATATATAATTTGGAATCAGAAAAAGAAGATCTTTTATTTTATTTCGTAATATATACGGTGTTCCATTGAAAAAAGTTGAAGTTGCCTTAATTTTTCCATTTCTCGATGCGACTTTTTTTCCTCTGACAACTTTAAAAGATAATATAGGAAAAAAACTTACAACTTTTATATAAAAGATTTTTTTCCATCTGAAATAATAAAGGCTCTAGGTAGAGACGTAAATATAATCAAAGACCCTGTACATATGACAGAGACATAAAGGGACAGGATTTTTCTTTATTATTTCTATACACTCAAAGTATTTTTTCTATTTTCAGTATAACTTTTTTGAAAAGTTTTAACAATTTCAGTTTTTCAAATTTTCAGTTTGGTTGATTTGAGTCCTTTGTGAACGAGACCATTTTGACTAGATGAATTTGACATAGTAGATACGTATGTAAAAGTGTGTCTGAGCACGTGTTTCTGATGCATGTACAGGTTTTCATTTATATTTTAACCTATATCTACAGCTTAAATTATAGGAGATACGAAAGTTGTAGGATTTTTCTGGCATTATCTTTTAAGAATGTTTTGAAAAAAAATATATATATCCTATATTTTTTAATGGGACACCCTGTATATTGTTACTTCACTAAGTGGACTGTGCTAGGGCAAACATGTGTCAACAAGAGTTCATTACATCATGCCTCGAAAACTACAGGGTGAGTCAGAAATAAAAAAAGAATAAAAGTTTTTTATTTTCAGCTTTACAATTTTTATTTGTTTTCATACTAGCTTTTAGTTGAAATATTTTATTGTAGTAAAAAAAAAAGTAAATAACATATTATGCAATTAAAGTATTGTGCAATAAAGTAAAGCCATCACGCTAATTAGGAAATAGAGAACAAAAATCGTATCCCTGATATAAGTTAACAGGGGAACCACAAAATTAACAAACAAAATAATTAAGTCGCTTTGATGTTGATTGGTTGTTAGTTAGTTACTACTTTTAATAATATAGATAAAATGTGAAAGATTGTAAAATTTCATATCAACCCAATATCAGTTTGTATATGATCATTATATGTAAATACATGTCCAAACATATTTTTTTGTTCAAAGCTCTGGAATTGCTTTTACTATGGAACGCCGTTTTACTTTTTAGTCTGATATATGCCCGGTATTAATTTAAATTGAATGGGACTTCTTTATGGCAATTTATTTTATATTACAATAAAAATGTAATTTTAACTGAATCCTTGGAACATCCAGAGCTAAAGCCTTCATATAGATTTTTAACAATCAATTAATTTGATTTAGCTATTAAAATGTATGTCAGGATATTTGGACGGTTCTTTACAAAATTAATTCAATTTTCGTTATATTATATAATTAAAATGCATTTATATCAATTTCGATTGAATACAAGCCCCTTGAATGCATTTTTATTATCGGAAGTTTCGCCATCTATAGCCACCCAAAAGAAATATAATGTGTTTACGTGAGTGCGTTCGATAACTCAAATTCATATGCGAGTGTGTCGTCAGACGAAAGAGAAGTGTTCGCGCAAAAAAAGTTTTGTAAAATTCTGGAGCTCCTCTGGTCTGGTATTCTGTGTTCTGAAGTATGAGCCGACTTCGTTGGTTTGCATATTGCGCTAACATTGGATTGCATTCTAAGAATCTTGCTTGCTGAATTTTTAATATCATTTGTGCAATAAAAGACGATGATACGGACCGAATTCAAACTCGTCTTTCACGCGTAAATACGTCACATCGATGTACAGCGTTTGGGAGTCAAATAGGCCGTAATGCATTGTCATTTGAAAACGTTTGTAGAATTTACGCTTCAATAAAATGTTTTTAAAATTATTAAACTAATTATTTTGAATGTATAGATTTTATTTTCAATACTGTTTATTATGTCCTACTTGTGCAGTTGCAGGCAGTAGAAATCAAGATTGAAATTATAATCGAAAAACAAAAGTGACAGATATAAGATATTTCAAATTTCCAAAATAATACATTTTCAAAAATGTGGATTGTTGCTTACCGTCAAGCTGTTAAGATAAATTTAAAAAATGGTAATTTAGGATATATTTACTATAATAATAGAACAAAATTGTTTTAGCTACCTGTATAGGGACTTCTGAACCTGGTTTGTAATTTTTAATTGCAAGTAAAAACTAAAAATGTCATTAGACGGCACTAGGGTAGCAACTCAAGTAACAAATGTTATAAAATAAAATGGAAGTTTCCCCTGCAATTATTTTACTTGCAGCATTCTTAACTTTTGTTTTAAATTAATTAATTATTTCAATCAAAATAAATTTCACGAATCCTCACGATGAGCACTTTAGATAATCTGATTGATAATGATTTATCTTGTGTAGGTTTTTTTTTTTGGTGTTTAATGTGGAATCCGGAGTTTGTGTTATTCAGTGTGTCTGAGAGTTGATTGAGATAAAGGGAGAACCACAAAGCGCTGAGTGAATCTCCCTGGAATATACCTCGTCTGATGTAGATCGCTTCTGTTTCGATGTGTTCTTTTTGTGTTCTCAGGTTGCTTTAGTTTTCCACGTAGTCATGATTTGCGTAAGAAATTGCCTAAGGTGTTGATTGACTTTGTATAATTCTAGCACTCTGGTTAGCCAACTGTGGGGTATCGAATCAAAGGTTTTTTTTATAATCCATGTAAACAGTGTGAAGGTTTCTATGATTTTTCCTAATTTGTTCCATGGTGACGCTGTCTATCTACTCTTTGCATCCTCGGTTGTTTATTCTGCACCCTTTTTGCTCTCTCGTTAAAATGTTTTTGTGTGTTAGATGTTCTCCTATTCTCCTGGTAATTGTAGCTGTTATGATCTTATATAGGGTTGGAAGGCATGTAATAGGTCGGTAATTTGACGGGTTCTTATGTGTTCGTTGATGGTCTTTAGGATTTTTCTGTTTCCCGTTTGAAGATTAACCGAGGAATAGGATCTCTTGTTGTAGGATGGGTACCTGACCATTTGTTTAGAAGTGACTCCATTTCTACTTTGATTGCTTGTGTGCGAGACGGCCCGAGGTGTAGCTGTGTGTATGGTGCTTTGGGCGAATGATTCACTTGTCCTGTGTGTTGTGTGGTACTTATTATCTGTTGTGAGTTGTTGCTGGGAGCTTCGCCCCTACTGAGTATTGAGTGAGGTTGCGGATCCTCTTGCGCAAAGTAAGTCTGGTTTGTATGTGGGATCGGTTCGGCATCTATCCTACTGTCCTCTATGTTTGGTTGATGAATATTTAGTTCAGCAGCTACTATAGTTTTGATGTTTTGCAATGCGAGTGGTGTGAGCTTACTGGTCTTAAGATATTATTATTATTATTACTATTATTTCAATTTCATGTTTTTGTCTCCCATTTTATTTTGGTTGTGGGTTCTTTAATGAATTTTTTAATTTTAAATTACTTACATTAACATTAAGAAAGAATGATAATTCACAGAAAACAATATATACAGGGCCTTTGATTATATTTACGTCCCTACCTAGAGCCTTTATTATTTGAGATGGAAAAAAATATTTTATACCAAAGTTGTAGGTTTTTTCCTATATTATCTTTTAAAGTTGTCAGAGAAAAAAAGTCGCATCGAGATATGGAAAAATTAAGGCAACTTCAACTTTTTTCAATGGTACACCCTATATATTATTAGCTAAAATGAAAGATCTTTTTTTCCTGATTCCAAATATGTCTATACCGGGTGTCAACGATATCGTTTTACACGATGCCATTCAATTGCTTTTTAGGTTAGGATTTTTTTATTTGGGTTAACGAAATATGGTATTAAGACACATATTTTTCATGAAAAAACAATTGAATATTACTGCCAGTTTTTCCGATATCAGAACCAAGTTAAGAATTTCAAATGGAACCCTGTATATTATTTTACATAGTTTGATAGAGCTTAGAATTACCTTTTCAATGACATATCACACGTTATATTTTTTTTCAAAATGGCGGACCAGGAAGCGCTTTTTCAAAATTCAATATGGCGGTCGTTTCCCGATACCGATGAAATTTTTGTTTAACAAATTATTAAAATATTAAACAAAATCGGGTTTTCAATGGATCTTAATCAAATTTAAAATCAAATTTTTAATTTATCACAAAATGGGATAAGTTTAATTTTTTCTTTAAAATGTGAACTTTTTCGTAAATTTTCTCAAAGATTTTAAATAGAAAGTTGTATTTATTAAATATTAGTATTAAAGTATATCTTATTAGCTACACGAAACCGCATAACAAGCCGTATTTTTGCTTTTTGTTTCAGAAAAAATTGACAAAACCTTGCCGATACACATTTTTCCTAATATATCCATATATATATATATATATCCATATATATATATATATAAATATATATATATATATATATATATATATATATATATATATATATCCATATATATATATATATATATATCCATATATATATATATATATATATATATATATATATATATATATATATATATATATATATATATATATTATATTTATATATATATATATATATATTTATATATATATATATATATATATATATATATATATATATATATATATATATATATATATATATATATATATATATATATATATATATATATATATATATATATATATATATATATTGATAGGGATGCCATTATAATATTCATTATAAGATTTAATCGGGCCTTCAGATTCTTCTTGGATAAAAGTATGACTTATCTGACATAAGATAAGTCTTCTTACGTATTTCTTGCACTGTAGTGTAGTGACACCCTGTATTAGTTTTGGCATTAAATATTATTCATATTCATAGATAAAAGCAAATTGACACGCTGACGCTTATCGCGCTCTATGGTAACGGTGTCCTACAACGCATTCACCCAATGGATATAGAGAGATTTTAACCAGGTATTGGACTGTAGATTATTCATATCAGTGATATTACTTGTCGTAACAACATTTACCAACAGGAAACATAAGCACAAGCTTTTCCATTCCTCCAATTTGTCCAAGAATTTTTGAAGACAAAAATGGCTGATTTGACAGTGAACAATCAGCGATCGTTTTTTCCCATGAAAGATGCCTTAACTTTTATATTGTGTAGGCAAACAGAATACGTCCCATGAAAGCGCCAGAAAATTTTTTAAAGAAACACGGGTTTAAATCGTTTAAGTATCAAATTCACCACCACCTATTTGAAAATGACTTCTAAAGACGACTTATTTATTGCAATTGGTTTTTAGATAATTATAGAATAAGTCCTGTGTTTCATCATAAGATTATTTTTTCGGACGAAACAAGGTTTACTAATCTAGGGATGTTTAATAGAAATAATTTTCGTTATTGGGCAAAGGAAAATCAAAGATTAGTAAGAGAAGGTGCCTTCCAGGAACGTTTTGGAGTTAATGTTTGGTTAGGCGTTGTAGGACTAAGCGTTATTGGTCCAATATTATTCCATCAGCCTTTAACTGGCGAGATGTATTTGGACTTTCTCGAAAATGAAATTGAACATTTTATAAATAATTTGCAGCAAAATGATGATTTAGTTTACCAACAAGATGGCGCCCCTGCTCATAATTCAAGAATTGTTGCAAATTACTTGAATGAACGATTTGGTGAGAACTGGTTGGGAACCAATGGACCAATTCGATGGCCAGCGAGGTCGCCTGACCTAACCCCGCTTGATTTTTCTATATGGGGTCATCTGAAAGAAAAAGTGTATGCAACTCCTGTAATATCGTTGGAAATGTTAGAAAATAGAATAAGACGAGCCGTTGAGAGTATCTCAGAACAGCATTTACGAAACCTGCTCGCGGAAAATGTTGAGAGAGTTACACTATGCCAAGAACAAGGCGGACAGCGCATAGAACATTTAATTGAGTGACTTTTGTATTAATTGTGAAAGTTTGATTTTAAATTAGCATTAAACCCAATAAAAACCCCCATATTTGTTTATTATTTCTACCTATAATTCAAAAATATCTTCGGTGTTAGAAAATGGCCGCCTTATTGAATTTTGAACAAAAGCTTCCTGGTCCTCCATTTCGAAAAAAAATCAACTTGTGATATGTCAATGTAAAGGGAATTCTAAGTTCTATCAAACTGTGTGAAAAAATATACAGGGTTCTTTTTAAACTTCTTGACTTAGGTCTAGGTATTTCCGGAAAAACCGAAAGCCTACCGGTAAAATAAAATTAATACTACTTGTGAATTTTTCTCGATTTCCTAAAATAAGACAGCAAAAATCATAAAATGTCAAAATAATACAAAATTGCTTATCAATAAAAAATATTCCGAAATTTACTGATTAATAATATGTGTGTGTGGGTGTGTGTGTTTCATGTTATGTATTACGAAAAATGTATATCGGCAGAGTTTCGTCAATTTTTTCTCAAACAAAAAGCAAAAATACGGTTTGTTATGCGGTTTTGTTTTTGTTTTTTGTTTTTCTCAGTGTAAAAATGTAACGAAAGTTATCAGAAATGTCGATACAAAACAGTACTTTTGACGTTTCTGGTTAAATCTAATGAAAATTATAATGGCATCCCTATGCAATTGTTTCCAAGACCTACTTATCTTAGTTAAGTCATCTTTCATGTTACTGCACCGTATCTACTGGTAAAATAAAATTAATACTACTTGTGATTTTTTCTCACTTTCCTAAAATAAGACAACAGTCACAAAATGTCAAAATAATACAAAATTACTTATCAATAAACAATAAAAAATATTCCAGGATTTTCTGATTAATAATATGTGTGTGTTTGTTTCATGTTATGTATTAGGAAAAATGTGTATCGGCAAGGTTTTGTCAATTTTTTCTGAAACAAAAAGCAAAAATACGGCTTGTTATGCGGTTTCGTGTAGCTAATAAGATATACTTTAATACTAATATTTAATAAATACAACTTTCTATTTAAAATCTTTGAGAAAATTTAAGAAAAAGTTCACATTTTAAAGAAAAAATTAAACTTATCCCATTTTGTGATAAATTAAAAATTTGATTTTAAATTTGATTAAAATCCATTGAAAACCCCATTTTGTTTAATATTTTAATAATTTGTTAAAAAAAATTTCATCGGTATCGGGAAACGACGGCCTTATTGAATTTTGAAAAAGCGCTTCCTGGTCCGCCATTTTGAAAAAAAAATATAACTTGTGATATGTCATTGAAAAGGTAATTCTAAGCTCTATCAAACTATGTAAAATAATATACAGGGTTCCATTTGAAATTCTTAACTTGGTTCTGATATCGGAAAAACTGGCAGTAATATTCAATTGTTTTTTCATGAAAAATATGTGTCTTAATACCATATTTCGTTAACCCAAATATAAATATCCTAACCTAAAAAGCAAATGAATGGCATCGTGTAAAACGATATCGTTGACATATATATATATATATATATATATATATATATATATATATATATATATATATATATATATATATATATATATATATACAGTAGTGGCCATAAATATAGCAGCTTCTCACAAATTTAATTTTTTGCATCCGTACTAACTATAATCCCAATTCTGTTTTTTTGTCCAAAACAGGTATTGATAAGGATGTTTATATTTACAGTTTCAAGGTTTATATCACATTCCATTAAATGTTTATTTTTTTATTCCATTTTGTCGACTGGTCAAAAAGATAGTAACTCTTGCTTTTTTCAATTTAAAGCATCAGTTCACTGGTGAAATTCAATCTGTGTAGTATTACTAGTATTTTATATTATGTACCGGGTGGTCGAAATTGGTCTGTTTTAACAGAGAAAACCTATTTCCTGACTAGATAGAGCAAAACTGACTTAGGTGTCATGGGCTCGATTTCTGAGAAATGTTTAATGGCAAAAACCGCCTGCCGATATTTTCACTGCCAACTGAGATATAGGGCGTTTTTCAATTTTCGGCCATTTTGAAAATTGTCCATAACTTTTTTATTTTGCGGAATATTAACATTCTGCAAAGACATTCTAAAGGCACTTTTTTATGTGCAATCCAGTGGCGTACTCAGATTTTTTCTATAGTTGTCCGTTTTATCATAAATAGGCAAAACTTTTCTTTTTCAAATGGAAATCATAGTTGGCTATAAATTATAAAAAATGCTCGCGTTTAGCCCTTTTCAGTGATATAAAGTTGTAGGTACTTATTTTCAAAAATAACGAAAATATTAGGTGTTTTTGGTTTACATCGAAGTAGGCCTTGGAATAATGACGCGCGTTCAATATTTTGAATATATTGCTGTCAGATTACTGTAGTCTGGTGTAATTATTGCGTTTTGGTGTTATCTTTATAAAGTTGTGTTAAGTTGCTGACAAAATATGTTTGAGAATTATGAAAAGTATGATATGTTAAAATGTTACATATTATCTAACGAAGTTCCTGAAGCAGCTAGTGAATTATATTTTAATACATTTCCCGAGCGACGTCAACCGGATAACCGAATTTATCAAACATTAAAAAGTAATTTAGTAAATTACGGAAGTTTTAAAAAGTTAAGAACAAGACATTATGAACTAAAGGAAGAAAAGGAAATCCAGCAGCTAAATATAATTGGTGAGGTATTAGATCATCCTGGCACCTCCTCTCGAACATTGGCTAATATAACGAATGTTCCAAAGACCACCGTTTTAAAAATACTCAAAAAACATAAATTCAAACCGTACAGAACGAGAAGAGTTCATCAAC